>JAZHYW010014942.1:0-19770 GCA_037355805.1 Ixodes ricinus | reverse complement strand
TTAGCACAGTGTACATGGTGAATGGTGAAGTGTTCCTTCTGCTCAATGAGCTGCAAGTGGGGAGATTCCGCAGACACAGGTGCAGCTATAGAGTGCAGAACACCGACAATTTTACCTCAAGCAGCCTGGTGAAGAGGCCTGCTTCCAACGCTTGGACCTCTACAACGAGGGAGAGCTTGCGCCAAAGTGGGACAGCTTCTTTTATCCTTAAGTACTTCCACGAAGACCAGTGAACGCCCAAAGCAACTTGTGTGACTTCACACAAACCTATCTTACTGACTCTGAAACTATTGCAGACTACGACGAGACGTGCCAAATGTGATGGAAATTACAGCTGCAACTCTATATGTATCTTGTTTATGTGCCACAAACCATGCCTAAATGTTGTGCAATAAGCAGTGTTACATACAAAATGAATAGTTTTAAAACATAAGTGACTCCTGTTGTCTATTAACTTGTTTTTTCATACGGAACGGTAATCATGACCAAAACACAATAGTTGGTTACAAGTCAAGGAGGTAGCGGAAAATGCCCCTCAAAGAAAATCTTGTATTCCTGTGCCACCAATCTTGGCCCGTTGTTACCATGACATCACGACCTGAGCGAACCAATCTTGTTCTTGCAAACGAATATTTTCAACATGGCTGCCGGGCAGATTGTTTACGACTCCAGCATCTTGCAGCAATTATTCTGCTCTTTAACGCGGTTTTTCACTTACCCGAGCGTACGTCGCTAAGTCGTAAACGCGTCCACTTTTATTCGCAGTAGGTTCTGCGCGACAGCATGAGAATCCAGCTATAGCATTGCCATTGAAACGTTTGATGCGGCAATAAGGCCTAGCATTGAACAGGGTATCACAAAACAAAATTTACAGGGTCTTTTTTACCGCAAAATAAACTAGGCATCGCCGAACGCTCATTCTCCGCCCAAAGGTAGCGCTGGAGGTCACAACCAGATGCCAAAGTTTCAGCCCGATCCGATACCTTATTCAAAAGTTATATGTGATTTTCTGAAAATTTCAATGGGAAAATGGCGGCTGACGGAGTTTTCGAATACATGGGGCTGTATGGCACCAGAAACCGAAAACGGGCGAAAATGGGTTAATTTTTCCATTGAAATTTTCAGAAAATCACTTATAACTTTTGATTAAGTTATTGAATCGGGCTGAAACTTTGGCATCTGGTTGTGACCTCTAGATGAACCTGGGCGAAATGCTTGGGGATCTGGCACGGCCACTGGGACGTGACTCCGCGTGTGTTTGAATCTATTCCAGTGGTCCACAGAGCCCGGTGTATATTTTGGAGTGCCTTTGAACAATTACCGTTAAAGCAACGAGCTCTGGCGTAGCAAAACAGAGGAGATAAGCCTTAATGCCGCGAAGTGGGGTAGCAAGGATTGTTCTATATTCGCACGGGCAACGGTTTGTGACTTATTTTATGTTGCAAAGATTTGGTACCTGTTACAGGTTCTGCACTGCTTTCGTGCGCATTTGCAACGCATGCACCGTGTGATGGCCATGTACATATGGAAGTTACGTGGGAAAGAACTAGGCGAGATAACCTTTTTCGCCGCGTGAAGTCGGGTTGACTTAGTTTTTCGCATTTGTTTATACGGCAGCTGGTTTCGCGGTTGTTTTTTTTTTTTTGCGAGATTAGGTTGATTCGTTTTTGAGAACTGCTCATTCAAGTATGGTAGTTCAGAGAGCTACCCAAGTTTGTTGTTTCGACGTGTGACACATGTGAAGGCAAAGTAACGGGCTTTCTTAGAGAGTTGTTTGTACACCAATTTCTCAGTGTGCGATTTTCAAGAGAGTACTTAAACTCTCTCACACGAAAGCGCTCTGACGCGAGATCTTGTTGACTGCCTGTTTCCCGTCCCATTGTATCGCTCTTTGTTTTCCCACAGTACTGACCGTGATGTGCTTTCCTGCGTGAAACGAATGCTAGTTCCCGGATCTGTGAAAACCTTTTATTTTAAACTACATACCAACACGCTGCCAGTGAAGACATGGTTAGCGAAAAAGGGCATGTTTGTACCATGGGGCGAAGATTATTTTTGTGCAAGAAACCGGAGACCGTGGAGCACATGTTCCTGGACTGCTGGAATGCTATCCTGTTCTGGGACGTGCTCCAACGCACTCTAAAAAAATACCTAGCGCTTACGGCTCGTGGAATACGCTTCTTGTCTGTGGATGGGACGTCTTTCCCATATGACCTCGTATTTTTACTTGGCCTGCATGGTAGTTGGAGATGTAGGATGGCAATTCGTCATGCGGATCTAGATGCCCGTCCTGTACGGTATTATTTCATTGAAAATGTCAACTTGATAGCAGCGTGTACTAGAAAGTATTTCTTGAACTGGAGTGGTTGCCTGCCTTTTTGAACCTGTCAATGATCAGAGAATTTTAACAATTCTCACGGGCTCTTAAAGCCTTACAGGCGGCGTTTTATCGTCGTCTTCACTAACGTCGTCAATATATTATTGTACATGTTCAAGTGAAATGTATCGTGCATTGTGAATTTTTGTTTACTGTCAAAATCTTGCAATAAAGAAAAAAAGTGATCGGTTGCCGAGAGGGCTAGCGCACACCAGCTCGGAGCACGTAGAGCGAATGCTCGCCCTGCAGAACCCAGTGATCCTGGGTTCAATTCCCACCTCTGCCCGTTTCGATCTGGATGAGCATCGTACTGGCGTCGTCGTGTGTCCCTACTGCGTGGTGCACGTTAAAGACCCCAGGTTAGCGGTTTGCGCTGCACTGGCTAAATTGCTTATCTACAGCTGGGAGACTCATTGCCCGTTGAGGGAGACCAAGTTATAAGCTGTATAAACATACAAACAGCATAATTTTTTTTTTTTAAATGTCACCTAAAATTGTTTACTAGGATACATATTACACGTCAGCATACCGCAAAAAGGAAAGCATGCGGGGGATTCGAGGGAGGCTTTAACTAATAAGGCAAACGGTCATGCCGCATTAGTTAGGGTTGCCGAGCGTAGCCAGAGCCGTGTCATTAGCCGCCAGAACGTCTTCATACGCATTGTGATTGGAAGAACAAAATCAACCGCGCTATGTCCTTCACGACGAGAAGGAAGAAGTGCAGGTGCGGGTTGGCGCAAGACTCAGGCTACTCTGGTGCATCTGCACGAGCGCATGGGCCACTAGGGCACGTAGAAAAAGAAAACATTCGATGTTAACTGAATTAGCAGTGATTGTCCAGCCCTTCGCACAAATCTTCGATTGAAAACGCATCATTCCCTGGTAAGCCCTCATGATTCACTCGAGGAACGCTCGCTTATTTCATTGACAAGACCTCCCTGACCTTCAAGCTCGCTCTAGTTTATGTTGATAAAAGACTAATTGTTGAGGTGACACTAAACCAGGAAAGAGCGATGTTTCATGCATTTAGGGTTAAGGAATTGCGTTGTGTGTATATTTGGACAGCGGAAGTTGGTCAATCGTAATACGGGGTATGGTGTCTAATGTTGGTGAGACATTTAGCCAGCGCAGTACCACTACTAGCCTGGGGCCTTGAACGCACATCGCGCAGTAGTGATATACGACAGCAGCCGGTACGATGCTCATTCAGATCGAAACGGGCAGGGGCAGGGATTGAACCAAAGCGCCCTGGATTCTGCAGCGTGGGCTTTCGCGACACAAGCAATTTGTTCTCACGCTGTTTTATGTTGGTAACGAAAAAAATGTATTTAATAAGAAATTTAAGGTCTAAGTAGAAACGTTTTTGTTCCGCCATATAGCCGTTACAATACAATGAAATCCAATCTCATGTGGGTCGCGTGCACGGTGGAAGATGTCGCGCGTTTTCTGCGCACACGCGCAGACTTTTATTGCTTCCACATTGGCCAGCGGTGGTGATCATGCGGCGTCTTCGTCTTAAGCCAGGGTGACACTGCTCATACATCATACAAACGACAGCCTGCAAACACGAGTCTCTGGAATATCTGAAGTGCGAATCCCGCGTGCGAAGTTTCTTCCTGAACCAAAACCTTGAACGCATTCGAAGCACGAATATCGACTTGACTCGCGTTAGAATCTGTATGCAGATTGCCTTTTGTATGCTGCATAAGAAGAGTGACCCCGGCTTTATCATTCCCAAACGCTTTTTAAGAAGGCTCCTTTAAGTAATCAAACACGGCAGGTTGAGCTTAACGCCTCGTAACTTCCATCGATAGCCCCGATACGTCAAAGCACGAATCTATGTTGTTGTTGTTGTTTTTGTTTATGACCGATCTTTAATATCTTAGGAACTAGAAATTTTAATACCAGACAAAAACGTTCAGGCGCAGTGATACACACATCGGAGCAATATAGCACGTTGTTTCTATCTGGCTTGTGATTGGACCTACCAGGCTTGCTTTGGCGCTTAGTCAATTTTAGGATGACGATGACTATAACTCACTCGGCCACTGATATTAGATAAGAGATTCAGTTGAAAACAAATCACTGATTAAATAAACATTATTTTTATTCCATTGACAATTATGTTCCACTGATTCTGCCATCGATTTAGGCTTTTTTTTCTTTTCGGCGCAAATAAATGTTTTAAGAAGACGGCACAATAACTTTTCTTTTGTCGGCATGCAGCGCTGGTTGTTTTTTGACCCAATAAGAACGCGGTCTAAACATGTTATATAAGAAGGACAACACAGGAAACTATTTTTATTGGCGGCGTCTGTGGACTGGGACGCTTCCCTAGCTATCATCGTCGTTTGTGACAAGCGGATAGGACACCGAGCTAACCGAGCAGACGACGTAGATTCTTCAGCTCGTCAGTTCGCTTCATGCGTTGTTACCCTAAAAAGGCAAAAGTTGTTTTACGAGTTGTGTTTATTTGGTGGCGTGATATTTGTTGCATGACACTTTGTCATAGGTTGAGACGCGACTTTAGCCTTGCATAAGCAGATGCTCACGGTGCTGAAGTGTTGAAGCGTCGGGATGGCAGTACACTATTCTTTAGCGCATTGCCAAAGCTCTGGACAATATAAATGAAAAATAACACCTACCACGGTGAACAGAATCTCTCTTATTTGAACGAGAGGAAACTGCGGAAGGAATGGCTCATCAAATTGGAGATGGGCAATCCAAACCCTACTTGCTTTCGCGTGTATAGTAAACACTTCAATGAAAGCGACTTCGGGTACCTGTTTGGTTTCACTGTGGGTTCTGGTCTCTTATTAGTTCCAAGATTTTTATGTGTTTGTCTTAATTTTTATACCAGTAAATACATTTAATTCGAAACAACTGGCTCGAAGAAGCCTGGCTCACGAAGTTGTTTCGACTAATTCCTACTTATTCGCCCGACCAGTCGACGAAAAACGTGCGATATCAACTGCACGATCAAGACCTCTAAGGTGTAACAAGTGGTGACACTTCAATGTCCCCCAAAAAACATGTATACAGCTGCTATAAACTACAATCATTTGTTGTATATTTGTTTCTGCGGGCCTAAAGAATCGTGAAAAATATGTTGTGCACTTTTCAGGGCAGGGCTTTAAATTTACACTCAAAACTTTAGCGGAAATTACAACAAAAAACAAAAACAAAACAAGGCCGGCAATGTATAAAGTTATCTGAGTTCCAGATTTTCTTTCCAGCAAAGGTGGCACTGTGGCAGACTCCTCTGCTACACGTTCAATGCAAGAGAAAGAAAGCGCGGCTGCACAGCAATATAATTAGACTTGGACTGCTCTAGGTGTTGTATGCCAGCAACTCCTGAATTACACCTGTGACGGAAGCTTTGGCATCGGCGAGCACCGTTGAACAAAAACTAAAATCCCTTGATGTGTTTGTTGTTTGCCTTACAAGTACCGTCTAATCCAACAATTCCGGAGAGCCGTACCTCGTACGGGCGTGGAAGGGAATGGCTGCGAAGCACTCGCTCGTTGCACGTGTCTTGTGCGTTGCCACAACGCTGTTGGCAGTAAAGTCACTGTATCCTGGGAAAGCAGCGCCAGGCTCCCCGTATGGTCGCCGTCCTGGTTCATGAATTGAGCAATTTCTCTTTGACCTCCGTTCTTGGTGAGCCAATCTAAATTTGCCCGTGAGGGGTAGCTTTATAGAGACGTTTCTTGTATACCGATATTTTTCTACACACACTCCGGCGAAACGAGCGTACACCTTAGTACCTACACCACTTGCTTGGAAGCATTGAAAAATAACTGTCATCAAATACGCAGGAAGAACAATATAACTAAGATATCCGTGGAGTTGGGTATGATTCAGAAATTGATTGCATACATAGTGCTAAAGATTCTTATATTGGAGAGGAACGCCATCAGTACGATGAGGCTCCATGGTGATCATGGCGCGGCTGGTTTAGAACAACCGTCTCAAAGCCTCGAAGATTTCAATGTACCAAGATGGCGATTGCCATGGCAACGGAGACCAATTAGCCAATCGCCTTGCGAGTTTTGGTCGTCTGCAGGTGAGTATCTGCTTGTGCCCGGCTTGCGGGCAGGGTAGGCTATAGATGGCGCTACTTTTTCAGGATCCAATGATTTCGTTGGCGATACTTGTAAGAAAAGCCAAGCTTGAACTTAATCAAAGTGATTTATCTATAACAAGTGTGCGGTGCCACGCAATACAACATCACGCAGCGCAGGTAAAATGATACAACCACCTAGGCTCGGGTGAATGCAACGCAAGATTTTCTGCGGGAGCCTCCACAGCTTCAACAAAGCAGGAATCAAAGATGCACTGACGCACGCCACGCAAGCTGTCCTGTCAAGCTCCAGGCGTGTTTGTTGGAACTGTTTAAAGACAGTATCTATTAAGAGCGGTTAAACAACGATGGAATTGATGTTTTTCAACTCATAAAAACGCCAAACACGTTTATATATATATATATATATATATAGAGAGAGAGAGAGAGAGAGAAATAAAGTTTTTCAATCAACACAGATGAGAACTAGCATAAACATCCGTGCGAATACTTAGCGCGTCGTCTACTTGTATACCACCCGCTACGTCACAATAGCACCACCGAAACAGTTAATAATGCAAAAGAGGCTCTGCCTCCAGCATGCGCTCTTTGCCTTCTGTTGAGTCTTAGCTGCGTGTGCGTCCTAGTGCCATCAAAAACAGAAAGCTCGTGCTTCAAGCAACGAATCTATCCATTGCATTCTTAACCTACGAATACCTGAAACGATAAAACATCGAGGACGGTAACGGAAACAGAACTTCCTTCGGTCCCCGTCCTCGATGTTGTATCCATTCAAGTATTCGTATCTATTCACCAGCACGCTCGTTTTCAATTATTCTTAACCTGTCTCCGACAATTGGTGGCGTGCACGATCAAAAGGGTCGCTGTGGTCTACCTTCTACTAGGATGCCTATGTGTATATATCTCTATCAGGGTGAAGACATTCTTTGTAGCATTGAGTGGGCTGCGACGCGCTGTCGCACCCAGTGCCTGAGTTATGTGGTAAAATGCCGTCTAAACATTAGCAATGCTACATGCTCGAGCTGAGTCACACCGGGTTGCGCGCACTTCAAAAGACATATTAGAAAATGAATGGGCGAAAAAATAGCTGTCACCACTCAAGCAAAAGCGCGTGTTTTACAGCAAAGCTGTGTACCTCTAGCAGCCAAGGAAATTTTCGTGTCGTTGGCGTTGTAAGCAAAAAAACCCCGGCGAACAGCTGAAGGCAAAACAGCATATCTCCTTTAAAATCAGACATACAGCATACAGCTAAGTATCCGTTTCAATAAAGAAAACCACAAAACAAGCATCAACAAAACAAGGATCAAAACCACATGATGGATGATAAGGCGCGTGTGAACAATATAGGAACACCTACGCGTTCCGGTGAGGATTAGGTTTGCAGCTGTTTCGAAAAGACTTGACGCCATTCGAAGCCCTCGTGTGAAGTGTGAACCGCATAATGAATGATAACGGCGCCCTGCGAACAATGCGAAGCACGTTCCTTCTCCCCGCGTGTATTTTCGTGTCGGCGTTCTCACGAAAAAAAAAGACTTCAGAAGATTGAAGCGAAAAGTACAAACACAATGCAAAGAACATACAGCATAACATTCGTTTCAATAAAGAATAAGCACAAAACAAGCATTCTAACCATATAATGAATGATAAGGAGCTCCTGAAAACAATGCAAAGCACGTAGCGCTCACCGCATACCTTCCCGGTGAAGATTACTGTTGCCCAAGTTGCCGCGGCGACGGCAGCTTGCGACGTGGGGAGTGGCGTCACTAGTCTTTGGTATATAAAAGAAGAACCCGCCTATACGTCGTTTCACCTTACGTCCGGACGCAGCGGATGCTACGAGCTATTTTAGCCAATCCCGTTCTGTGGACGTGGCCCGTGATACGCTTTCCACGCGCCGCTGTGCCCCTCTCTAAGGGCACGTGACACTCACACGGGCTCCGATGGCTCGTAACATCCACTGCGCTTAACGTAAGATGAAACGGAGTATAGCAACTGATTTCATTGTTGCTGCAGCACCGCGATGAATAGACCACGCATAGTTAGGACTCCCGAGGAGCAGCGTGAATACTAGGAGCGGCAAAGGAAAAAGAAACGGCAATACGATCAGCGGCGGCGTGCTGCGACCAAGGCGGCATTTCGTATAGTGCAGTAGGCAATCGTTGCAGGTAATACCACAGGTTCGCTGTCCAACCACCTCCACAGCGTGGATTGGAGCCCCAATTTTTTATTAAAGCACTGTAGTTTCTACCGCCTTTCGTCCTTTTTCAAAAAATCACTATGACTAAAGTCAGGACCTATACTTCTTCCTACAGCAACTTAAAACTCTTAGCTTCGACAGGAGCTTCTACTGTTCATTTTGCACAGAACGTCGAACTTGTCGCTCGCAACCATAGAGGTAGGACGGAGAGGAGACGACATGACGGCCAAGTGTTTTAGTAACATTGATACCGGCTCAAGGCAGCCAAGTGAAACCGTAAATAGGGTGTCCTTTCCGCCCAGTCGCGTCTTTTGACTTTGTTCATTTTTGGTCATCGTTGAGGGCGTGTCCCCCCGAACCGGAAGCGTCGCCCAGCTTCACCTCTGCTGTCGTCATGCCAACCGAAAAGCTTCCTACCTCCATGTGGGCAACTGATGATAAATAGGCTGAAGTGCGACTGGTGACGTCATGAACAGAAGAATAAGATAGCGCCATGAAAACGTATGTGTGTTCCTGACTCTTTTCTTTATGTATCTATTCAGGATAAGCAATTCACAAAATGGGGATCTTGTTTGAGAATCCTGGCGAGATTGTATTCCTGGGCGCAGCCTGCGCGGTACGTATACCACTCCACCCAACCGTTTATTGCCTCTTTTGTGTGAGTAACCTGCCGAATACATGGTGATTCTTCGGGCGCCAATAATGACTCGTTCAAGATGCGTTGTTTTCAAAAACAGCAAAGAACTAAGGAATATTATGCAATAAAATGAATTTCTTGGCGATATAATAAAAAGTACGTATTCCACTCAAGATATATTAGGATCCTCGTCCAGAAAACAAAATTCCTACTTCGCGAAGCTCTTTCGTTTAATGGACCTTTTCCGAGAAGCGTTCTGCGCACGCGCGAGCGCCCGATGCCAAGCGGCGGAAATTGGCACCGAAAATCGAGGAAATTCGGAAGGAGGCTATAGATCAGCGAGTAGCAAACGTAATTGCAGCATACATATAATTGTGTTACGCAAAAAAGAAAGCGGACGGAAAGAATAACACGACGTTTAAGTGGACGCCACGGATGCCCCACTTGGACGGCGCGTTGGGCACGCCCCGCTGCTCAGAGAACGAAGAAACTGGTAGCGTAGCTCCCATTATCGACTGGTAGCGCAGGTAGGTCCCTTCCTCGATTTTTAGTTCGTGCAGCCACCGCCTGGTGCCGTCGGTATGTGAAAAAGGTCCATTACGTCAGAAGGTCAAATCACGTAGTGTGCGCTATTTTAAATAAAACCTTTCCAAAATGTTTATCGTAAGTATAAATTCTTCGCAAGTTCGACAGGTTGCTTTATATTATTTTTTTTCTGTTGCCCTACCATAAAAGTGAAGATAAACTTCGGTTTCCCATTTTTCAGTTCATGTAAACAGTACTTGTATTGCTTTTTATATTACGGTATCGGCTTAAAGGTTGTAAGAAAATATTAGTACCGCCGGATGGTGTGTTATCTGCGGCGCAAACAAGCACGGCGGAAAGGACTGTTCAACAATGGTTATTAACTGTTTTTTGCCCTCCTTTACCCTAAAACCCAATACAACTTTTCGCTTACTAGATGATAGAACTGGAAGTTATATTAAATTATATCTGGATTTCAGGTTTTCAGAAATTATTCCTTTGTCTGTAATCTTGATTTCAGATTTCCAGTAACGATTTCAGTTTGATGTATTGTCCGATAATGCAGATAGCGAGAAGTAGTATTGGGTTTTGCGGTAGAGTGGCCTTCGATAGAAACATAGCGTCAAAATTAATAAATACAAAGCATCGGCTCACTCTTGGCCCATCTCCGCACACGCGCAGGTGGTCAATGGCTTTTCAATTGGCGTTCATTACGCCACGCTGAGAGGTAAGACATCAAACTTGAGTTCTTCTATAAGCACGGCGCACTCACAAAATTACCTGTCTCACTGCATTTTTTTAACTCATTACATATAAGTCACATTTCAAGTTGCAGGCACCCGACCCCGCCAGTTGTTGCGGATCGTGCCACCTTTTGTTTTACGGGTTCCGCTAGCCGTATTCGGATTTGGATGTATATTTCAACTTCCCGAACCCGAACGGTTGGTTGCGTTCGCTTTCCTCGGGGCCTCCACCCCTCACCTCATGCTGCCTCGACGAGTTCGAGGTCGCATTAAGGGGTGTAGGAAGAAATGGTCCCGGGACTAATGGTCCCGGAACTAATGGTCCCGGAACAAATGGTCCCGGAACAAAGGGTCCGGGAACTAACGGTCCCAAGTCTAGGATAGGAAAAAATGGTCCCGTAAGAAGATTGTTTATAAACTAAGATATGCCATGCAATATACTTCATCCGTTATGCAAGCAGTGATTTCATGGTGGAATGAAGGATCTCGTCTATATGTTGAGGCCGGTTACTTCGAAGAAACTGGTCGGGTATTGAACTTAATTTTATTCAAAATCGTCAGAATATTTTCCAAATTAATACTGTCCAACAGTTACCTCCTAACTGTTAATTTAGTGACCTTATTCGATATTATAGGAGTTATTACTATTTTCATATAAAGGGCTTTAGAACATTTATATCAGTCGGCTCAGCGGGTCCATATCACGTGAGCGAATGACGCTTTAGTGAACAGCGAGATTTGAGCGAATCGACGTTTTGGCGAATAACGGGGGCGCGTGTTACCTCCCCCCCCCCCCACACACACACACACACTTTAGCGGCGACAGTCTGCGGCGCCACCCATTGCAAAAATGTGAACCTTCTTGGCCCGCCCGCAAACGCCACTTCCCGGCGGCCGACTATTCGCTAAAGTGTCAATCTGTGAAACGTGGGCGTTTGCTAAAACGTCATTCGATGAAGTGAGTGCCTCCCCTGTTGAAGCCATGAAACTCGAATTACTTTCGTCTTGTCATAACGCGTGATGGTAGCACACATAACGAGCGGAGCTCGGTGCCTTTATAGGTGCATTAGGTTTGCATAGCGCAATACATTTCTGAGCTTCTCGGGAAAATATAAAAACCGGTTCGAGTTCATGCAACCGGCAGCCTCGAAATACGGAGGTTTTCTTATAAATTGGAAACCATAAATTGTTTACCGGCGAGTGTTATTGGATTTTATCGGATTTACCCGAAAACGCAAGAGCCACATTGGCGATATTTATCTGGGACTATTTTTTCCTTGTTTGTACTTGGGACTATTAGTTCCAGGGCCATTTGTTCCGGGACCATTTATTCCGGGACCATTTATTCCGGGACCATTTGTTCCGGGACCATTTGTTCCGTTTCCCTCGAAAATCCAGCCCTCCTTTCGCGACGAGGGCAAGGGAGAAGATAACCACGTGATCTTCAACCCCTTGTCCTCGCCACAATGCTGGCGCTCTAGTCTAGACCATCCTAACTGAACCTCAGAATTTCCCCTTCACAACGGGTACAGGAAGCATCAAATACTTTACGCGCACCAGCAAGGTCACCTCGTGTTACGTCTGCGCAGGCCATGTATGTCTCGTCTGGTACGCGGCACTATCTAATCCGATTTAAAGATACCGCGAACGGCAGTCTTGGGGGGGGGGGGAGGGCAATTTGAGCCTCAGCATGGAAATATTGAGCTAAAATATTACATTTTACGGCGCAAGTCTTTTTTTTGTGTATGTGTGTCTGTGTGTGAAATTAAAGAGAAATTCGGGCACCTAAAAACATTGTACCTGTGTTCCCTCGCTCGAGGAGTGATTCCGAAATGTAATTTAATTTCAGATCGAGGTGCCAAAATATCAGAAGTGTCTCCGAACACAAAATGTATCTACGGTAATATCCCGAGAGTTAACTAACTTTCCATATGCAATAAAAAAAAAGTTCATGAAATTCTAGTTTTCGATTTTGCGACCTGCGAAACCTGTAGTCGCAGTTAGGGGCGATGTACCAAAGACGCCTCTGCTTCTCAGTCAGCAATATTTGCTCATCTCCCGTCGTGGCTAAAGGCTCGTTCACACACTTGTAACCGAGTACGACCGAGAGAGACAAAACCGGTTTTAAGCCTCTTGCGACGTCTTCGGACCGGATGCGATGCTGCGGAGGTAGTCCTAAGAGGTCGTAAGAGGCTTAAAACCCTTCTTGTCTCTCTTGGTCGTAGTCGGTTACACGTGTGTGAACGGGCCTTTAGTAACATCCTTTTTGCCGAGGTCACCATTGACCAGGGCCCTACAATCTCTAAAAGTGGGCTATCTTCCGGTGTTTAAAAAAAATAAAGCAAATCGTGCCGAAAAGTAGGGGGCGGTTTATCTTTCGGGGGTGGGGCATCTCTCGGGATATTTCTATAGTTACATGAATAATGCGCCAATACTTTTTTCCACTCCGAAATAGCTTTTTTAGGTCACAAAAATCCTACTTATGCACGCAACATTTTTTTTTTTTTCAGTTCGTTATAAGGTGGAGTTTCGGTGGTTCTTTTTACCTACCCAAACTAAACACATTTCGGGAACACTAGGGCTTTAATTCTTCCCGACTTCCTCTTTATTATTCCTAAAATTAACATATCTATTGAATAAATGACAAACAAAGGTTATGCCAAAACCAACATTCATATGTTCCCGCGCTTATACGTCACACGCATAACTTGCAAATTGAGCAGGATATATGAAGAACACAGTATTTTCCTGTACTAAATTTTTGCCGTACGCTTTTTTAGTCGTGTTTTTCATCATGAAGGTTAAAAGACGTTTGATGTCAAATGTGCGAGCCACATTTTACATCAAACTTCTTTTAACCTTCATGATGAAAAACAGCGCGAAACAGAAGAACGCAGAGGAGAGGATTACAGTGTGTGTAATCAGAATGTGCGTACTTCTCTCTGTGTCCTTCTGCTTCGCTCTGTTTCTTTATCATTCACGTATACCAACTAGACCAAATGTCCATTCTGCTTCTTTTAACCCATCGAAAACAAGTTGTACTGTCTCTATATTGCAGCACCAGACGTCACGTTTTCGAGCGCAGCTCTAAGGCGCCCGTTTCCGGGTTGAGCGGCGTCGCCGTCGGCGGAACTTTGGGTTGCATTATGGGACGTTTCCCATAGTGACGTCACACGTGCCGTCACGTGTGACGTCAGGAGGTTAAAATTTTCTCGCTAAATTCGCCGGGAAATGTTTCGCTAAATATAGCGGGAACATTTTTCCGCTATATTTAGCAGAAAAATTTTCCCCAAAATTTAGCGGGAAACGTTTGCCCTCGTGACGCCACACGGGACGTCACGTGTGACGTTATTTAAATCAATGTGACGTCACGCGACATTTTGCAGAAAAACTATTCCGTTAAATTTAGCGGAAACACTTCCCCGCTAAGTTTAGCGCGAAAATTGTCGTCACGTGGCCTCAACACCAGTTTCATTTCCCCGCTAAATTTAGCGGGGAAATATTGGATAAATTTCACAGTAAATTTAGCGAGAAAATGTTCATAAATTTTTCTCTAAATTTACAGGGGAAATGTTCGCTAAATTTACCGGAGAAATGTTTGCTCAATTTAGGGGAAATTTAGTGCAAATTTCCCGCTAAATGGAAGTGGAGCAGGAGAGGAGGAGGAGAGGGGAGGAGGCGTATATCCTCCACTTCGTACCCTCTGCTTCTCCTCAAGAGCTGCGCTCTTATTCGGCATTACAGAGAAGTGTAAACGTCTTTCATTTTTAGGGGCGAAGCCCCTTAGGGGCTAGCCATGTCCGTATGTCCGTCCGCCGTCCGCCGTAGGCCCGCGTCGGGTGCTCGTGCTTCTGCTCGTGAGATCACGTGCTCACGAGCACGTGAGCACATGCTCACGTGCTCGTGTAGGGCAAAAAAAAAGAAAAAGAAATGATAAAAAAGCTACGAGCTCATGAGCTCACGTGCTCGTGTAGGGCAAAAAAAGAAAGAAACAAAGTTGAAAAAAATAATGAAAAAAAAATGTTGAAATTTGTTTGCGCAGCGACAGGACGAGTAGGGGGCTCTGAGATGTGGTCGTAACTCAAGACCTGGGGTTCCTGTCATAGATGAAACGTTGCATGTAGCCGCTCAACGTCTATACAGGAGAGGGCGCTGCGGTCAAATACGTATTTAATCGCGTTAAATTTTGCATACATTGGCTCAACGTTTATAGACGAGAGGGCGCTGCGGTCAAATGCTCAAATGTGTATATAACCACGTTCTATACCATACATTCTCTTTCTGACATGGATGAAAACGAACGAAAGGCTCGGCATGCTGCGGCTCAGCGTCTACGCAGACAAGCACCACCAGAGCTTCGCCCCAACCAACATCATTCACCACGTAGAGATGCGGTCAATTTTTTAGTCTGGCGAACAGAGCATATCGTTTTATCAAACGAAGCCCAAATATTCCATAACTTTGAGAGAGAAAAAAAACGTTGTTGTGACTTGGAATATATTGTTTTTACTTCAGATGTATATATCAATGTTCTGATCTTATTCTAAGGTAAATCAGTGAGGATCAAAATGTCTAGTGAGCTCTCGGTGTCTAAGTGTCTGCCTCCTGTTCGGGCGTCTGTACTTCGCAGACGAAACCTCAGTTGCGTTACATACCGCTTACGGATACGTGGCCATGGTGGTGTCGACCATGTCGGTCCTCATGTCCTTCCTGCTCATCGCAGCCGCCTACAGAGTGAGTTTTACACCTCCTGCTAGTTTGATGTAATGCCTCGTGTCGCTTCTTGAGCCTTTTTTTTAAAGCGGTGGTTTTATAGGCTTTACCACGCTCAATAGGGAGTGTTAGTAGATCATTTTTCTCCTCCGCTACGGTATCCCCGAAGAAAACGCCGCAGCTGCGCATGCGCGCCGCCAGCCTTGTCTGCCTAGTTCAAGGTCTTGTGGCGGATTACTGAGCGCTATCCGGGTGCTTAGCGGGCTGCGGAAACGGTCTACTACAATTCCCTATTGTCATGTCCTCATGATCATGTCCTCGAGATCTAATAACGGTGGCTGAAGTGCAAGGTCGCGTAATCAAGGTAACGTAAGTGCCGGTTGTGTGAGCCCCGTTCGTGTAAGCGCCGGTCTCGTAAGCTCGTAAGCGTCGGTAGCTGAGGCTGGCATGACATGACGTCACTGAGTCGTCTTGAAGTCGTCTTTGAGGTCGTCCTTGCGGTCGTTCTAGAGGCCGTTCTTGACGTCGTTCTCTAGGGCGTCATCCTCAACGTCGTCCTGAACACGATCCGTTAAGTCGTCCTCAACGTCGTCCTGAACAGGATCCTTTACTTCGTCCTCAACGTCGTCTTAGACGGCGTCCTTAAGGTAGCACTGAAGGTCAGTCGTTGATGTCGTCCTAGACGCCGTCCTTGAGGTCGTCCTAACGGTCATCTTAAACATCGTCCTCGACATAGTCCTTAAGGCCGTTATAGAGGACGCTCTAGACGCCGTCCTTTACGTCGTCTAGATGCGTGCACGGCCTATTACAAACATTTGGTCGCCAAACCATTTTCTTTCCTAATTGTTTTCAATAACGACGTTCCTGTAAATCTAAAGCGTTTGGTCTAATGAACGGGCCTGTAATTTTTTACACACTCTTTACCTGAACATGTGCGTGTACAAATCACACTGCATCTAATTCTTCCTCTTTCGCTCATAGCTATAATATGGCGCCCGGAACGCCACTCCGTCATGTGTATTTACCGCATCCTCAAAAAGTGGTTTCCTTGATCTCCGCTTAACGACGTCACCCGAGTGTCACGCTGTTGCCGACCACGATCCTGGCGGTGTGACAGCAGCGATGCTGGATGTGACAGATACCTGCTCTGCTGCAGCTCGCTTTCCAAGTTGACAGTTCATGGAAACTACAGCAGCCAGGAGACGCCAAAACGACAGCGACATTCGCGATCGCTGGCTTTTTTACCGGAGCTTCTGGCACCAACCGCCAGGCCTGCGTCATCTAACATGACGGGCCGGCTTCCGTGACGTGATTTGTTGCACTTCGGGAGCATTTTTTAATGTATGGGCGGGATAGGATGGTAAACATACCAGTCGAAGACACCTGCCAGGCAATGTACCCATAGCTAATCAAAGCCTGTACACTTTACACTAAGGTACTTTTAATAATAATAACGACAAATATTTTGGTCGATTCTTAAGAAAATGCTAATTGCAGACTAGGACTTTCTATTCGTGTAGTAGTTGGCACTTTACCTTTTTATTCACTTAGTAAAATATTCTGCTTCTATACAGGTATATCTGGCTGTTTACACTTATCATATCGTTCATATTTATCTGCTTGTTTAGATATTCAGGTTGTATGGGAAAGAATGCGCCGAAAAACTGAGAGAAAGAGAGAGAGAGAGAGGGAAGACAGAGTAGGACCAGAGCGCACGGGGACTTCAGAACGCAGGGCTTTGGCTGGAATGATTAGTGGGTAGACCTAAGCCTGCCTGCCATTTTCTCCACTTCACTCGTCGAACGCGTTAGAACGCTGAACGGCGGCGTAAGGCGCATGGCTATCGCATTCGAACGCGTTCAACGAGTGCAGTGGAGACAAAGGCAGCTAGCTTTAGGTCTACCACTAATCGTTCCAATCAACGCTCGGCGTTCTGACGTCCCCTCGCACTCTCCTCTCCTTTTCTCCTTCATTTTCTTGGCGCGTATTTGCTCGCTTCTCCTCAGAGGACGCGTGTGCACTCTACGCCCACGATGAGTCTTCGAGATGGACTGGGCAAGGCAACTCCCAGTTACTATAGTTAGCTCCTTTAAGACTCAAAACGCACCGCAGATTGAGTTAAGGGAATGTAGCCAATGGACCTCCCTGGTGGGGCCTTAAAAGGGCTGTACAACAGTTCTTGTACGTACAGCAAATACCACTCGAAATTAGTCCATGACAGTCGTAAGTAACCGAGGAGACCCATATCATCTTTTTTTTCTCAGCGAAATAGAATTCGAAGAAAAACAAACAGAAAAAAATCAGCACTGCTTCGTTAGATCCACAGTGCAGTCAGAGCGATTGCTGTGACACATCGTGGAGAAGTTGTCGGGCATCGGGGTTGCGTTCACTGAACGTGGGGTCTCGAAGGCGAGCTACTTCGCTCTCCCTGCGACGAACGAGGAGATGCGTCAGGGACGTCGCCAACGCTTATTTCACCATCTCACAACGAGCGCGACGCTAGCACACCACGACGCCAAGACACACGCGTCTGCTGTCTTGTGCCGTATACTCTCGTCAAGGTGCAGCGTGTTTTCTGCTTGGGGCAGCTTGGCCATCCAGTAGGTGACTAAAGAGGTTTATAAAAGGGGTCCACACGCTCCGGGACCCCTAACCCATAGGGAGTATTCACTGGCGGCCAAAGTTGTGTGCGCAATGGCTGAACGCGCGCTGACGTCGAGCTTCCACAATTATTTTGCAACGAAAATTCGGCATCAGTAAGATTGACGGTCTTAGCAGCCTTTTAACGTAAGATGGTTCGGAGCGTGCGCTCTAAACATCGCCCTCAAATAAGACGGTTAGTGAGTACCCCCTATATGGGGTATTTACTGGACGCCGTATTTGAGGAGGCACTTCACTGCGCATGCTCAGAATGAGCTCACATTAATGGGTTGCTAGGACCCACAATCTTGCTGGTGCGGTATGCACGTTGCAAAAGAACTCTGGAAGTTCGCCATTAGCAAGCGCTCAGCACGGGAACAAGACCGCCTGGGGCTTTCAATACCCAGCGTGGCAGCTGCTTGCGTTTCCTCAGCTTGCAGCGGCTGGCAACAGGGCTAACAAGCGAAATTAATAAAGTGACAAATATAAACCCAGCCATAGCCTCCTCTATTAGCGGCGAGATGTTTCGGTGGCGCCCTCGTTCGGTTACCTTTCGTGACGTCATTACCTTGTAAACAACAAGTTCGATGGTGTTCTTAATGGGCATGGTGGAAGCCTGAAATCATAGCGCTCTCAAAGCAACACTGCCAACACCGTCAAAATTGAAGTCCTTACATTCCTCTCATTTCCGTCGATAGAGGCATCCTTTGCTGACGTCGACAGTCAACATTCAGCCAATCGTGGTGGGCCGACCACAGCGACGCTTTCGATCGCTCACGCCGCCAATGCGCTGAGCAGTGAAAAGCAGTAGAGGCGGCAGACAAGAGGCATGTAACGGGCAGGCACGTTGCTGCGAGACGCCGAAACACACTTGTCTCAAGCGATGGAATGTCCGCTCGTGCTTCTCGCGTTCCAGGGGCTACCGCTTCTTTTCTTGTCGGGTTTCCAGCCATGTTTCGGGTCCTCGCCAGCGTGCAAAGGCCCCGAGAAATGCTTTGTGCTGCCAGATCCTCGCGCTCCAAATCTGCGACCGGGCACTCTAAGGCTCAGTCATCGAACTGCGAGGCTTTGTGAGGATAGAAGAGGCTATGATACAGCTGCATAAATGCGCTTGAGCAGAGCTCTTTGCTGCTGGCGTCACAAATAATGGGAAAGGCAGAACCACAAAACATTCCCGCTCTTGAACAATCGTAAAACGTTTCAAGCTAAGACCAAATAAATACAATTTAGTCTTTTTCCGTTTCACGAAAGCATGTTGTCCATTTCTCTTGAAGCTCGTTCATTCGACTTTTGGAGCCTGCGTTCAACTAGGCCTCAGTTAAGGCGGGTGCCGCTCCAGCGTTCCATGATCCCAGCTATTTTATTTGGATTTATGCTGGTCAGACGTAGAATATGTATTTCCTCGCTATCAGGGAGCCACTACCCCGGCAGTACAAATCAAGCAGTGGGTTACTGGACATAAACGTCATGGCAGAAGAAACCTCCCGAAGGATGTCTTCTGCTTTCGTCGCGGAGTTGCGCGACAGTGCTTGTCCGTGCCTTACCTGTTTCTTTTCTGTGTCTTTGTTCGCGTGTGAAATCGAGCAAAGACAAGCCACTAGGATTTGCCAGACGCTGCCATGCCAGCAATTACCGCGTCTCTTCGGGCTTGAGACGGCAGAATAAGAAGACGATCGAAGAGACAGGGCAGAGTTCTTATCCTAGGCATAAATGTCAGCCAGAATATGTAGCACGAGCACAAAGGACGGAGAAAGACAAACACACCGTTGACTAGCAACTAGGTTGTAATTCCTCTTCTTTTGTCTTTAACCCTAACTACTTCCTCTTCTTCGTATTTTACCTCAAGTTCTTTTC
>JAZHYW010014941.1:0-19980 GCA_037355805.1 Ixodes ricinus | reverse complement strand
GTGGTGGCCTTTGCTCCGCCTATTGGCCAAACTCTCCCAATACATGGCTCTGGAAACGCCAGCAGCTGCAACGCTGCGTATTGAAAGCCCCAGGCGGTCTTGTTCCCGTGCTGAGCGCTTGCTAATGGCGAACTTCCAGAGTTCTTTTGCAACGTGCATACCGCACCAGCAAGATTGTGGGTCCTAGCAACCCATTAATGTGAGCTCATTCTGAGCATGCGCAGTGAAGTGCCTCCCTCAAATACGGCGTCCAGTAAATACCCCATATAGGGGGTACTCACTAACCGTCTTATTTGAGGGCGATGTTTAGAGCGCACGCTCCGAACCATCTTACGTTAAAAGGCTGCTAAGACCGTCAATCTTACTGATGCCGAATTTTCGTTGCAAAATAATTGTGGAAGCTCGACGTCAGCGCGCGTTCAGCCATTGCGCACACAACTTTGGCCGCCAGTGAATACTCCCTATGGGTTAGGGGTCCCGGAGCGTGTGGACCCCTTTTATAAACCTCTTTAGTCACCTACTGGATGGCCAAGCTGCCCCAAGCAGAAAACACGCTGCACCTTGACGAAAGTATACGGCACAAGACAGCAGACGCGTGTGTCTTGGCGTCGTGGTGTGCTAGCGTCGCGCTCGTTGTGAGATGGTGAAATAAGCGTTGGCGACGTCCCTGACGCATCTCCTCGTTCGTCGCAGGGAGAGCGAAGTAGCTCGCCTTCGAGACCCCACGTTCAGTGAACGCAACCCCGATGCCCGACAACTTCTCCACGATGTGTCACAGCAATCGCTCTGACTGCACTGTGGATCTAACGAAGCAGTGCTGATTTTTTTCTGTTTGTTTTTCTTCGAATTCTATTTCGCTGAGAAAAAAAAGATGATATGGGTCTCCTCGGTTACTTACGACTGTCATGGACTAATTTCGAGTGGTATTTGCTGTACGTACAAGAACTGTTGTACAGCCCTTTTAAGGCCCCACCAGGGAGGTCCATTGGCTACATTCCCTTAACTCAATCTGCGGTGCGTTTTGAGTCTTAAAGGAGCTAACTATAGTAACTGGGAGTTGCCTTGCCCAGTCCATCTCGAAGACTCATCGTGGGCGTAGAGTGCACACGCGTCCTCTGAGGAGAAGCGAGCAAATACGCGCCAAGAAAATGAAGGAGAAAAGGAGAGGAGAGTGCGAGGGGACGTCAGAACGCCGAGCGTTGATTGGAACGATTAGTGGTAGACCTAAAGCTAGCTGCCTTTGTCTCCACTGCACTCGTTGAACGCGTTCGAATGCGATAGCCATGCGCCTTACGCCGCCGTTCAGCGTTCTAACGCGTTCGACGAGTGAAGTGGAGAAAATGGCAGGCAGGCTTAGGTCTACCCACTAATCATTCCAGCCAAAGCCCTGCGTTCTGAAGTCCCCGTGCGCTCTGGTCTTCTACTCTGTCTTCCTCTCTCTCTCTCTCTCTTTCTCTCAGTTTTTCGGCGCATTCTTTCCCATACAACCTGAATATCTAAACAAGCAGATAAATATGAACGATATGATAAGTGTAAACAGCCAGATATACCTGTATAGAAGCAGAATATTTTACTAAGTGAATAAGAAGGTAAAGTGCCAACTACTACACGAATAGAAAGTCCTAGTCTGCAATTAGCATTTTCTTAAGAATCGACCAAAATATTTGTCGTTATTATTATTAAAAAGTACCTTAGTGTAAAGTGTACAGGCTTTGATTAGCTATGGGTACATTGCCTGGCAGGTGTCTTCGACTGGTATGTTTACCATCCTATCCCGCCCATACATTAAAAAATGCTCCCGAAGTGCAACAAATCACGTCACGGAAGCCGGCCCGTCATGTTAGATGACGCAGGCCTGGCGGTTGGTGCCAGAAGCTCCGGTAAAAAGCCAGCGATCGCGAATGTCGCTGTCGTTTTGGCGTCTCCTGGCTGCTGTAGTTTCCATGAACTGTCAACTTGGAAAGCGAGCTGCAGCAGAGCAGGTATCTGTCACATCCAGCATCGCTGCTGTCACACCGCCAGGATCGTGGTCGGCAACAGCGTGACACTCGGGTGACGTCGTTAAGCGGAGATCAAGGAAACCACTTTTTGAGGATGCGGTAAATACACATGACGGAGTGGCGTTCCGGGCGCCATATTATAGCTATGAGCGAAAGAGGAAGAATTAGATGCAGTGTGATTTGTACACGCACATGTTCAGGTAAAGAGTGTGTAAAAAATTACAGGCCCGTTCATTAGACCAAACGCTTTAGATTTACAGGAACGTCGTTATTGAAAACAATTAGGAAAGAAAATGGTTTGGCGACCAAATGTTTGTAATAGGCCGTGCACGCATCTAGACGACGTAAAGGACGGCGTCTAGAGCGTCCTCTATAACGGCCTTAAGGACTATGTCGAGGACGATGTTTAAGATGACCGTTAGGACGACCTCAAGGACGGCGTCTAGGACGACATCAACGACTGACCTTCAGTGCTACCTTAAGGACGCCGTCTAAGACGACGTTGAGGACGAAGTAAAGGATCCTGTTCAGGACGACGTTGAGGACGACTTAACGGATCGTGTTCAGGACGACGTTGAGGATGACGCCCTAGAGAACGACGTCAAGAACGGCCTCTAGAACGACCGCAAGGACGACCTCAAAGACGACTTCAAGACGACTCAGTGACGTCATGTCATGCCAGCCTCAGCTACCGACGCTTACGAGCTTACGAGACCGGCGCTTACACGAACGGGGCTCACACAACCGGCACTTACGTTACCTTGATTACGCGACCTTGCACTTCAGCCACCGTTATTAGATCTCGAGGACATGATCATGAGGACATGACAATAGGGAATTGTAGTAGACCGTTTCCGCAGCCCGCTAAGCACCCGGATAGCGCTCAGTAATCCGCCACAAGACCTTGAACTAGGCAGACAAGGCTGGCGGCGCGCATGCGCAGCTGCGGCGTTTTCTTCGGGGATACCGTAGCGGAGGAGAAAAATGATCTACTAACACTCCCTATTGAGCGTGGTAAAGCCTATAAAACCACCGCTTTAAAAAAAAGGCTCAAGAAGCGACACGAGGCATTACATCAAACTAGCAGGAGGTGTAAAACTCACTCTGTAGGCGGCTGCGATGAGCAGGAAGGACATGAGGACCGACATGGTCGACACCACCATGGCCACGTATCCGTAAGCGGTATGTAACGCAACTGAGGTTTCGTCTGCGAAGTACAGACGCCCGAACAGGAGGCAGACACTTAGACACCGAGAGCTCACTAGACATTTTGATCCTCACTGATTTACCTTAGAATAAGATCAGAACATTGATATATACATCTGAAGTAAAAACAATATATTCCAAGTCACAACAACGTTTTTTTTCTCTCTCAAAGTTATGGAATATTTGGGCTTCGTTTGATAAAACGATATGCTCTGTTCGCCAGACTAAAAAATTGACCGCATCTCTACGTGGTGAATGATGTTGGTTGGGGCGAAGCTCTGGTGGTGCTTGTCTGCGTAGACGCTGAGCCGCAGCATGCCGAGCCTTTCGTTCGTTTTCATCCATGTCAGAAAGAGAATGTATGGTATAGAACGTGGTTATATACACATTTGAGCATTTGACCGCAGCGCCCTCTCGTCTATAAACGTTGAGCCAATGTATGCAAAATTTAACGCGATTAAATACGTATTTGACCGCAGCGCCCTCTCCTGTATAGACGTTGAGCGGCTACATGCAACGTTTCATCTATGACAGGAACCCCAGGTCTTGAGTTACGACCACATCTCAGAGCCCCCTACTCGTCCTGTCGCTGCGCAAACAAATTTCAACATTTTTTTTCATTATTTTTTTCAACTTTGTTTCTTTCTTTTTTTGCCCTACACGAGCACGTGAGCTCATGAGCTCGTAGCTTTTTTATCATTTCTTTTTCTTTTTTTTTGCCCTACACGAGCACGTGAGCATGTGCTCACGTGCTCGTGAGCACGTGATCTCACGAGCAGAAGCACGAGCACCCGACGCGGGCCTACGGCGGACGGCGGACGGACATACGGACATGGCTAGCCCCTAAGGGGGCTTCGCCCCTAAAAATGAAAGACGTTTACACTTCTCTGTAATGCCGAATAAGAGCGCAGCTCTTGAGGAGAAGCAGAGGGTACGAAGTGGAGGATATACGCCTCCTCCCCTCTCCTCCTCCTCTCCTGCTCCACTTCCATTTAGCGGGAAATTTGCACTAAATTTCCCCTAAATTGAGCAAACATTTCTCCGGTAAATTTAGCGAACATTTCCCCTGTAAATTTAGAGAAAAATTTATGAACATTTTCTCGCTAAATTTACTGTGAAATTTATCCAATATTTCCCCGCTAAATTTAGCGGGGAAATGAAACTGGTGTTGAGGCCACGTGACGACAATTTTCGCGCTAAACTTAGCGGGGAAGTGTTTCCGCTAAATTTAACGGAATAGTTTTTCTGCAAAATGTCGCGTGACGTCACATTGATTTAAATAACGTCACACGTGACGTCCCGTGTGGCGTCACGAGGGCAAACGTTTCCCGCTAAATTTTGGGGAAAATTTTTCTGCTAAATATAGCGGAAAAATGTTCCCGCTATATTTAGCGAAACATTTCCCGGCGAATTTAGCGAGAAAATTTTAACCTCCTGACGTCACACGTGACGGCACGTGTGACGTCACTATGGGAAACGTCCCATAATGCAACCCAAAGTTCCGCCGACGGCGACGCCGCTCAACCCGGAAACGGGCGCCTTAGAGCTGCGCTCGAAAACGTGACGTCTGGTGCTGCAATATAGAGACAGTACAACTTGTTTTCGATGGGTTAAAAGAAGCAGAATGGACATTTGGTCTAGTTGGTATACGTGAATGATAAAGAAACAGAGCGAAGCAGAAGGACACAGAGAGAAGTACGCACATTCTGATTACACACACTGTAATCCTCTCCTCTGCGTTCTTCTGTTTCGCGCTGTTTTTCATCATGAAGGTTAAAAGAAGTTTGATGTAAAATGTGGCTCGCACATTTGACATCAAACGTCTTTTAACCTTCATGATGAAAAACACGACTAAAAAAGCGTACGGCAAAAATTTAGTACAGGAAAATACTGTGTTCTTCATATATCCTGCTCAATTTGCAAGTTATGCGTGTGACGTATAAGCGCGGGAACATATGAATGTTGGTTTTGGCATAACCTTTGTTTGTCATTTATTCAATAGATATGTTAATTTTAGGAATAATAAAGAGGAAGTCGGGAAGAATTAAAGCCCTAGTGTTCCCGAAATGTGTTTAGTTTGGGTAGGTAAAAAGAACCACCGAAACTCCACCTTATAACGAACTGAAAAAAAAAAAAATGTTGCGTGCATAAGTAGGATTTTTGTGACCTAAAAAAGCTATTTCGGAGTGGAAAAAAGTATTGGCGCATTATTCATGTAACTATAGAAATATCCCGAGAGATGCCCCACCCCCGAAAGATAAACCGCCCCCTACTTTTCGGCACGATTTGCTTTATTTTTTTTAAACACCGGAAGATAGCCCACTTTTAGAGATTGTAGGGCCCTGGTCAATGGTGACCTCGGCAAAAAGGATGTTACTAAAGGCCCGTTCACACACGTGTAACCGACTACGACCAAGAGAGACAAGAAGGGTTTTAAGCCTCTTACGACCTCTTAGGACTACCTCCGCAGCATCGCATCCGGTCCGAAGACGTCGCAAGAGGCTTAAAACCGGTTTTGTCTCTCTCGGTCGTACTCGGTTACAAGTGTGTGAACGAGCCTTTAGCCACGACGGGAGATGAGCAAATATTGCTGACTGAGAAGCAGAGGCGTCTTTGGTACATCGCCCCTAACTGCGACTACAGGTTTCGCAGGTCGCAAAATCGAAAACTAGAATTTCATGAACTTTTTTTTTATTGCATATGGAAAGTTAGTTAACTCTCGGGATATTACCGTAGATACATTTTGTGTTCGGAGACACTTCTGATATTTTGGCACCTCGATCTGAAATTAAATTACATTTCGGAATCACTCCTCGAGCGAGGGAACACAGGTACAATGTTTTTAGGTGCCCGAATTTCTCTTTAATTTCACACACAGACACACATACACAAAAAAAAGACTTGCGCCGTAAAATGTAATATTTTAGCTCAATATTTCCATGCTGAGGCTCAAATTGCCCTCCCCCCCCCCCCCCAAGACTGCCGTTCGCGGTATCTTTAAATCGGATTAGATAGTGCCGCGTACCAGACGAGACATACATGGCCTGCGCAGACGTAACACGAGGTGACCTTGCTGGTGCGCGTAAAGTATTTGATGCTTCCTGTACCCGTTGTGAAGGGGAAATTCTGAGGTTCAGTTAGGATGGTCTAGACTAGAGCGCCAGCATTGTGGCGAGGACAAGGGGTTGAAGATCACGTGGTTATCTTCTCCCTTGCCCTCGTCGCGAAAGGAGGGCTGGATTTTCGAGGGAAACGGAACAAATGGTCCCGGAACAAATGGTCCCGGAATAAATGGTCCCGGAATAAATGGTCCCGGAACAAATGGCCCTGGAACTAATAGTCCCAAGTACAAACAAGGAAAAAATAGTCCCAGATAAATATCGCCAATGTGGCTCTTGCGTTTTCGGGTAAATCCGATAAAATCCAATAACACTCGCCGGTAAACAATTTATGGTTTCCAATTTATAAGAAAACCTCCGTATTTCGAGGCTGCCGGTTGCATGAACTCGAACCGGTTTTTATATTTTCCCGAGAAGCTCAGAAATGTATTGCGCTATGCAAACCTAATGCACCTATAAAGGCACCGAGCTCCGCTCGTTATGTGTGCTACCATCACGCGTTATGACAAGACGAAAGTAATTCGAGTTTCATGGCTTCAACAGGGGAGGCACTCACTTCATCGAATGACGTTTTAGCAAACGCCCACGTTTCACAGATTGACACTTTAGCGAATAGTCGGCCGCCGGGAAGTGGCGTTTGCGGGCGGGCCAAGAAGGTTCACATTTTTGCAATGGGTGGCGCCGCAGACTGTCGCCGCTAAAGTGTGTGTGTGTGTGGGGGGGGGGGGGGAGGTAACACGCGCCCCCGTTATTCGCCAAAACGTCGATTCGCTCAAATCTCGCTGTTCACTAAAGCGTCATTCGCTCACGTGATATGGACCCGCTGAGCCGACTGATATAAATGTTCTAAAGCCCTTTATATGAAAATAGTAATAACTCCTATAATATCGAATAAGGTCACTAAATTAACAGTTAGGAGGTAACTGTTGGACAGTATTAATTTGGAAAATATTCTGACGATTTTGAATAAAATTAAGTTCAATACCCGACCAGTTTCTTCGAAGTAACCGGCCTCAACATATAGACGAGATCCTTCATTCCACCATGAAATCACTGCTTGCATAACGGATGAAGTATATTGCATGGCATATCTTAGTTTATAAACAATCTTCTTACGGGACCATTTTTTCCTATCCTAGACTTGGGACCGTTAGTTCCCGGACCCTTTGTTCCGGGACCATTTGTTCCGGGACCATTAGTTCCGGGACCATTAGTCCCGGGACCATTTCTTCCTACACCCCTTAATGCGACCTCGAACTCGTCGAGGCAGCATGAGGTGAGGGGTGGAGGCCCCGAGGAAAGCGAACGCAACCAACCGTTCGGGTTCGGGAAGTTGAAATATACATCCAAATCCGAATACGGCTAGCGGAACCCGTAAAACAAAAGGTGGCACGATCCGCAACAACTGGCGGGGTCGGGTGCCTGCAACTTGAAATGTGACTTATATGTAATGAGTTAAAAAAATGCAGTGAGACAGGTAATTTTGTGAGTGCGCCGTGCTTATAGAAGAACTCAAGTTTGATGTCTTACCTCTCAGCGTGGCGTAATGAACGCCAATTGAAAAGCCATTGACCACCTGCGCGTGTGCGGAGATGGGCCAAGAGTGAGCCGATGCTTTGTATTTATTAATTTTGACGCTATGTTTCTATCGAAGGCCACTCTACCGCAAAACCCAATACTACTTCTCGCTATCTGCATTATCGGACAATACATCAAACTGAAATCGTTACTGGAAATCTGAAATCAAGATTACAGACAAAGGAATAATTTCTGAAAACCTGAAATCCAGATATAATTTAATATAACTTCCAGTTCTATCATCTAGTAAGCGAAAAGTTGTATTGGGTTTTAGGGTAAAGGAGGGCAAAAAACAGTTAATAACCATTGTTGAACAGTCCTTTCCGCCGTGCTTGTTTGCGCCGCAGATAACACACCATCCGGCGGTACTAATATTTTCTTACAACCTTTAAGCCGATACCGTAATATAAAAAGCAATACAAGTACTGTTTACATGAACTGAAAAATGGGAAACCGAAGTTTATCTTCACTTTTATGGTAGGGCAACAGAAAAAAAATAATATAAAGCAACCTGTCGAACTTGCGAAGAATTTATACTTACGATAAACATTTTGGAAAGGTTTTATTTAAAATAGCGCACACTACGTGATTTGACCTTCTGACGTAATGGACCTTTTTCACATACCGACGGCACCAGGCGGTGGCTGCACGAACTAAAAATCGAGGAAGGGACCTACCTGCGCTACCAGTCGATAATGGGAGCTACGCTACCAGTTTCTTCGTTCTCTGAGCAGCGGGGCGTGCCCAACGCGCCGTCCAAGTGGGGCATCCGTGGCGTCCACTTAAACGTCGTGTTATTCTTTCCGTCCGCTTTCTTTTTTTGCGTAACACAATTATATGTATGCTGCAATTACGTTTGCTACTCGCTGATCTATAGCCTCCTTCCGAATTTCCTCGATTTTCGGTGCCAATTTCCGCCGCTTGGCATCGGGCGCTCGCGCGTGCGCAGAACGCTTCTCGGAAAAGGTCCATTAAACGAAAGAGCTTGCGAAGTAGGAATTTTGTTTTCTGGACGAGGATCCTAATATATCTTGAGTGGAATACGTACTTTTTATTATATCGCCAAGAAATTCATTTTATTGCATAATATTCCTTAGTTCTTTGCTGTTTTTGAAAACAACGCATCTTGAACGAGTCATTATTGGCGCCCGAAGAATCACCATGTATTCGGCAGGTTACTCACACAAAAGAGGCAATAAACGGTTGGGTGGAGTGGTATACGTACCGCGCAGGCTGCGCCCAGGAATACAATCTCGCCAGGATTCTCAAACAAGATCCCCATTTTGTGAATTGCTTATCCTGAATAGATACATAAAGAAAAGAGTCAGGAACACACATACGTTTTCATGGCGCTATCTTATTCTTCTGTTCATGACGTCACCAGTCGCACTTCAGCCTATTTATCATCAGTTGCCCACATGGAGGTAGGAAGCTTTTCGGTTGGCATGACGACAGCAGAGGTGAAGCTGGGCGACGCTTCCGGTTCGGGGGGACACGCCCTCAACGATGACCAAAAATGAACAAAGTCAAAAGACGCGACTGGGCGGAAAGGACACCCTATTTACGGTTTCACTTGGCTGCCTTGAGCCGGTATCAATGTTACTAAAACACTTGGCCGTCATGTCGTCTCCTCTCCGTCCTACCTCTATGGTTGCGAGCGACAAGTTCGACGTTCTGTGCAAAATGAACAGTAGAAGCTCCTGTCGAAGCTAAGAGTTTTAAGTTGCTGTAGGAAGAAGTATAGGTCCTGACTTTAGTCATAGTGATTTTTTGAAAAAGGACGAAAGGCGGTAGAAACTACAGTGCTTTAATAAAAAATTGGGGCTCCAATCCACGCTGTGGAGGTGGTTGGACAGCGAACCTGTGGTATTACCTGCAACGATTGCCTACTGCACTATACGAAATGCCGCCTTGGTCGCAGCACGCCGCCGCTGATCGTATTGCCGTTTCTTTTTCCTTTGCCGCTCCTAGTATTCACGCTGCTCCTCGGGAGTCCTAACTATGCGTGGTCTATTCATCGCGGTGCTGCAGCAACAATGAAATCAGTTGCTATACTCCGTTTCATCTTACGTTAAGCGCAGTGGATGTTACGAGCCATCGGAGCCCGTGTGAGTGTCACGTGCCCTTAGAGAGGAGGCACAGCGGCGCGTGGAAAGCGTATCACGGGCCACGTCCACAGAACGGGATTGGCTAAAATAGCTCGTAGCATCCGCTGCGTCCGGACGTAAGGTGAAACGACGTATAGGCGGGTTCTTCTTTTATATACCAAAGACTAGTGACGCCACTCCCCACGTCGCAAGCTGCCGTCGCCGCGGCAACTTGGGCAACAGTAATCTTCACCGGGAAGGTATGCGGTGAGCGCTACGTGCTTTGCATTGTTTTCAGGAGCTCCTTATCATTCATTATATGGTTAGAATGCTTGTTTTGTGCTTATTCTTTATTGAAACGAATGTTATGCTGTATGTTCTTTGCATTGTGTTTGTACTTTTCGCTTCAATCTTCTGAAGTCTTTTTTTTTTCGTGAGAACGCCGACACGAAAATACACGCGGGGAGAAGGAACGTGCTTCGCATTGTTCGCAGGGCGCCGTTATCATTCATTATGCGGTTCACACTTCACACGAGGGCTTCGAATGGCGTCAAGTCTTTTCGAAACAGCTGCAAACCTAATCCTCACCGGAACGCGTAGGTGCTCCTATATTGTTCACACGCGCCTTATCATCCATCATGTGGTTTTGATCCTTGTTTTGTTGATGCTTGTTTTGTGGTTTTCTTTATTGAAACGGATACTTAGCTGTATGCTGTATGTCTGATTTTAAAGGAGATATGCTGTTTTGCCTTCAGCTGTTCGCCGGGGTTTTTTTGCTTACAATGCCAACGACACGAAAATTTCCTTGGCTGCTAGAGGTACACAGCTTTGCTGTAAAACACGCGCTTTTGCTTGAGTGGTGACAGCTATTTTTTCGCCCATTCATTTTCTAATATGTCTTTTGAAGTGCGCGCAACCCGGTGTGACTCAGCTCGAGCATGTAGCATTGCTAATGTTTAGACGGCATTTTACCACATAACTCAGGCACTGGGTGCGATAGCGCGTCGCAGCCCACTCAATGCTACAAAGAATGTCTTCACCCTGATAGAGATATATACACATAGGCATCCTAGTAGAAGGTAGACCACAGCGACCCTTTTGATCGTGCACGCCACCAATTGTCGGAGACAGGTTAAGAATAATTGAAAACGAGCGTGCTGGTGAATAGATACGAATACTTGAATGAATACAACATCGAGGACGGGGACCGAAGGAAGTTCTGTTTCCGTTACCGTCCTCGATGTTTTATCGTTTCAGGTATTCGTAGGTTAAGAATGCAATGGATAGATTCGTTGCTTGAAGCACGAGCTTTCTGTTTTTGATGGCACTAGGACGCACACGCAGCTAAGACTCAACAGAAGGCAAAGAGCGCATGCTGGAGGCAGAGCCTCTTTTGCATTATTAACTGTTTCGGTGGTGCTACTGTGACGTAGCGGGTGGTATACAAGTAGACGACGCGCTAAGTATTCGCACGGATGTTTATGCTAGTTCTCATCTGTGTTGATTGAAAAACTTTATTTCTCTCTCTCTCTCTCTCTCTCTATATATATATATATATATATATAAACGTGTTTGGCGTTTTTATGAGTTGAAAAACATCAATTCCATCGTTGTTTAACCGCTCTTAATAGATACTGTCTTTAAACAGTTCCAACAAACACGCCTGGAGCTTGACAGGACAGCTTGCGTGGCGTGCGTCAGTGCATCTTTGATTCCTGCTTTGTTGAAGCTGTGGAGGCTCCCGCAGAAAATCTTGCGTTGCATTCACCCGAGCCTAGGTGGTTGTATCATTTTACCTGCGCTGCGTGATGTTGTATTGCGTGGCACCGCACACTTGTTATAGATAAATCACTTTGATTAAGTTCAAGCTTGGCTTTTCTTACAAGTATCGCCAACGAAATCATTGGATCCTGAAAAAGTAGCGCCATCTATAGCCTACCCTGCCCGCAAGCCGGGCACAAGCAGATACTCACCTGCAGACGACCAAAACTCGCAAGGCGATTGGCTAATTGGTCTCCGTTGCCATGGCAATCGCCATCTTGGTACATTGAAATCTTCGAGGCTTTGAGACGGTTGTTCTAAACCAGCCGCGTCATGATCACCATGGAGCCTCATCGTACTGATGGCGTTCCTCTCCAATATAAGAATCTTTAGCACTATGTATGCAATCAATTTCTGAATCATACCGAACTCTACGGATATCTTAGTTATATTGTTCTTCCTGCGTATTTGATGACAGTTATTTTTCAATGCTTCCAAGCAAGTGGTGTAGGTACTAAGGTGTACGCTCGTTTCGCCGGAGTGTGTGTAGAAAAATATCGGTATACAAGAAACATCTCTATAAAGCTACCCCTCACGGGCAAAATTTAGATTGGCTCACCAAGAACGGAGGTCAAAGAGAAATTGCTCAATTCATGAACCAGGACGGCGACCATACGGGGAGCCTGGCGCTGCTTTCCCAGGATACAGTGACTTTACTGCCAACAGCGTTGTGGAAACGCACAAGACACGTGCAACGAGCGAGTGCTTCGCAGCCATTCTCTTTCACGCCCGTACGAGGTACGGCTCTCCGGAATGGTTGGATTAGACGGTACTTGTAAGGCAAACAACAAACACATCAAGGGACTTTAGTTTTTGTTTAACTGTGCTTGCCGATGCCAAAGCTTCCGTCACAGGTGTAATTCAGGAGTTGCTGGCATACAACACCTAGAGCAGTCCAAGTCTAATTATATTGCTGTGCAGCCACGCTTTCTTTCTCTTGCATTGAACGTGTAGCAGAGGAGTCTGCCACAGTGCCACCTTTGCTGGAACGAAAATCTGGAACTCAGATAACTTTATACATTGCCGGCCTTGTTTTGTTTTTGTTTTTTGTTGTAATTTCCGCTAAAGTTTTGAGTGTAAATTTAAAGCCCTGCCCTGAAAAGTAGACAACATATTTTTCACGATTCTTTAGGCCCGCAGAAACAAATATACAACAAATGATTGTAGTTTATAGCAGCTGTATACATGTTTTTTGGGGGACATTGAAGTGTCACCACTTGTTACACCTTAGAGGTCTTGATCGTGCAGGTGATATCGCACGTTTTTCGTCGACTGCTCGGGCGAATAAGTAGGAATTAGTCGAAACAACTTCGTGAGCCAGGCTTCTTCGAGCCAGTTGTTTCGAAGTAAATGTATTTACTGGTATAAAAATTAAGACAAAAACATAAAAATCTTGGAACTAATAAGAGACCAGAACCCACAGTGAAACCAAACAGGTACCCGAAATCGCTTTCATTGAAGTGTTTACTATACACGCGAAAGCAAGTAGGGTTTGGATAGCCCATCTCCAATTTGATGAGCCATTCCTTCTGCTGTTTCCTCTCGTTCAAATAAGAGGGATTCTGTTCACCGTGGCAGGTGTTATTTTTCATTTATATTGTCCAGAGCTTTGGTAGTGCGCTAAAGAATAGTGTACTGCCGTCCCGGCGATTCAACACTTCAGCACCGTGAGCATCTGCTTATACAAGGCTAAAAGTCGCGTCTCCAAGCTATGACAAAGTGTCGTGCAACAAATATCACTCCACCAAATAAACACAACTCGTAAAACAGCTTTTGCCTTTTTAGGGTAACAACGCATGAAGCGAACTGACGAGCCGAGGAATCTACGTCGTCTGCTCGGTTAGCTCGGTGTCCTATCCGCTTGTCACAAACGACGATGATAGCTAGGGAAGCGTCCCAGACCACAGACACCGCCAGTAAAAATAATTTCCTGTGTTGTCCTTTTTATATAACATGTTTAGACCGCGTTCCTATTGGGTCAAAAAACAACCAGCGCTGCATGCCGACAAGAAAAAAGTGATTGTGCCGTCTTCTTAAAACATTTATTTGCGCCGAAAAGGAAAAAAAAAAGCCTGAACCGATGGCAGAATTAGTGGAACATAATTGTCAATGGTATAAAAATAACGTTTATTTAATCAGTGATTTATTTTCAACTGAATCTCTTATCGAATATCACTGGCCGAGTGAGTTATAGTCATCGTCATCCTAAAATTGACTAAGCGCCAAAGCTACAGCCTGGTAGGTCCAATCCCAAGCAAGATAGAAACAACGTGCTATATTGCTCCGATGTGTGTATCACTGCGCCGGAACGTTTTTGTCTGGTATTACGAATTTCTAGCGTCTGGCATACTAAAGGTCGGTTATAAAAAACAACAAAAAGCATAGACTCGTGCTCTGACGTATTGGGGCTATCGATGGAAGTTACGAGGCGTTAAGCACAACCTGACGCGTTTGATTACTTAAAGGAGCCTTCTTAAAACGTGTTTGGGAATGATAAAGCCGGGGTCACTCTTCTTATGCATCATACAAAAGCCAGTCTGCATACAGATTCTAACGCGAGTCAAGTCGATATTCGTGCTTTGAATGCGTTCAAGGTTTCGGTTCAGGAAGAAACTTCGCACGCGGGATTCGCACTTCGGATATTCCGGAGACTCGTGTTTGGAAGCTGTCGTTTGTATGATGTATGAGCAGTGTCACCCTGGCTTAAAGCGAAGACGCCGCATGATCACCACCGCTGGCCAATGTGGAAGCAATAAAAGTCTGCGCGTGTGCGCGGGAAACGTGCGCCATCTTCCACCGTGCACGCGACCCACACGAGATTGGATTGCATTGTAATGTAATTGCTGTATGGCGGAACAAAAACGTTTTTACTTAGACCTTAAATTTCTTATTAAATACATTTTTTTGTAACCAACATAAAACAGCGTGAGAACAAATTGCTTGTGTCGCGAAAGCCCACGCTGCAGAATCCAGGGGTCTTTGGTTCAATCCCTGCCCCTGCCCGTTTCGATCTGAATGAGCATCGTACCGGCTGCTGTCGAATATCACTACTGCGCGATGTGCGTTCAAGGCCCCAGGCTAGTAGTGGTATTGCGCTGGCTAAATGTCTCACCAACATTAGACACCATACCCGTATTGCGATTGACCAACTTCCGCTGTCCAAATATACACACAATGCAATTCCCTGAACCCTAAATGCATGAAACATCGCTCTTTCCTGGTTTAGTGTCACCTCAACGATTAGTCTTTTTTTAACATAAACTAGAGCGAGCTTGAAGGTCAGGGAGGTCTTGTCAATGAAATAAGCGAGTGTTCCTCGAGTGAATCATGGGGGCTTACCAGGGAATGATGCGTTTTCAATCGAAGGTTTGTGCGAAGGGCTGGACAATCACTGCTAATTCAGTTAACATCGAATGTTTTCTTTTTTTACGTGCCCTAGTGACCCATGCGCTCGTGCAGATGCACCAGAAGAGCCGGAGGCTTGCGCCAACCCGCACCTGCACTTCTTCCTTCTCGTCGTGAAGGACATAGCGCGGTAGTATTTCTTCTTCCAATCACAATGCGTATGAAGACGTTCTGGCTTTGGCTCTCGCTACGCTCGGCAACCCGAACTAATGCGGCATGACCGTTTGCCTTATTAGTTAAAGCCTGACGCCATATATAGTTCCGGCACGTGTTGTGTCAGTGTGGCGTCAATTGACTTGGCGAATAAGGAGTTGGCGTACTTGCGGTCCGTCGCGGGGCCACGGATTGGATGAGATGTGGTGCGGTGACGCAGTGTGTTTCAACGATGAAGCTCTTGAATTAAATCAGTTGAAAGTTAGCGCTCGGTGGTGTCTGTTCTTCCTATGTCCCTGTCTTTAAGCGCAATCATGTTTTCTCACGTACCTAACCAGCTCGCCCAACAATCAGCACTTGTCCCTTGAATCCCAGCATGCTTCCCCTTTTGTGCGGTATACTGACGTGTAATATGTATTCAAGTAAACACTTTTATCTGTCATTTAAAAAAAAAAGATTAGGGTGTCTGTATGTTTATACAGCTTATAACTTGGTCTCCCTCAACGGGCAATGAGTCTCCCAGCTGAAGATAAGAAATGTAGCCAGTGCAGCGCAAACCGCTAACCAGGGGTCTTTAATGTGCCCCACGCAGTAGTGACACACGACGACTCCGGTACGGTGCTCATCCAGATCGAAACGGGCAGAGGTGGGAATTCAACCCAGGATCCTGGGTTCTGCAGCGCGAGCTTTCGCTCTACGTGCTACGAGCTGGTGTGCGCTAGCCCACTCGGCCACCGATCACTTTTTTTCTGTATTGCAAGATTTTGACAGTGAACAAAGATTCACAATGCACGATACATTTCACTTGGACATGTACAATAATATATTGACGACGTTAGTGAAGACGACGATAAAACGCCACCTGTAAGGCTTTAAGAAGCGGTGAGAATTGTTAAAATTCTCTGATCAATGACAGGTTAAAAAAGGCAGGCAACCACACCAGGTCCAGAAATACTTTCTGGTACACAGCTGCTATCAAGTTTACATTTTCAATGAAATAATACCGTACAGGACGGGCATCTAGATCCGCATGACGAATTGCCATCCTACATCTCCAAATACCATGCAGACCGAGTAAAAATACGAGGTCAGATGGGAAAGACGTCCCATCCACAGACAAGAAGCGTATTCCACCAGCCGTGAGCGGTAGGTCTTTTTTGAGAGTGCGTTGCAGCACGTCCCAGAACAGGATAGCATCCCAGAAGTCCATGGGAACACGTGCTCCACGGTCTCCGGTTTCTTGCACAAAAAACAATCTTCTCCCTATGGTACAAACATGCCCTTTTTCGCTAACCATGTCTTCACTGGCAGCGTGTTGGTATGTAGTTTAAAATAAAAGGTTTTCACAGACCCGGGGACTCGCATTCGTTTCACGCAGGCAAGCACATCACGCCCTATTGAAAAATATTTTTTACCGGAATGTCATTTCCAGTAAAAGTCTATTTTATTGGATTATGGGACTGTTTTCACTTCCAGTAAAGCCATAGTTTACCCGAATGTCTTTGGAATGTTTACTGAAATGTCACCGGTTGTTTTACAGGAATTTTACCGGCTTTTTACCCGAATGTCACGAGTACTTTTACCAGAATGTCACCGCATTTCTACTGGAAATTTATTTTCAGTAAAAATCTATTTTGCTGGATTATGGGACTTTTTTCGCTTCCAGTAAAGCCACAATTTACCAGAAGATCACCAGATAATAATATCTTTATTATCTTTGAATCTTTAGAAAAAATACATGTGTGCGTACTGGCCCACAAAAGCAAAGATGCTTGTATGTGAGACCAGGCAGCCAATGAAATACCATGACACAGTGAACACTGGAGAAACAAAACAAACAAACAACAATAATGTAGGAATGTGGGCAACGAATACGCACTAAGTAACTATATAATTATTATTGCGCGAGCGTGAGGCACCATTCTCTTACATTCCGTTTTACCGCACGAAAGGATGATATGTTCAGCAAAGACTCTGGCAAACTGTTAAAGATTGGCCGGAATTCACCGTTTTTTCTTTTTTTTTCGGAAATCAACTTTATTGAAAAATATTTTTTACCGGAATGTCATTTCCAGTAAAAGTCTATTTTACTGGATTATGGGACTGTTTTCACTTCCAGTAAAGCCATAGTTTACCCGAATGTCACCGGAATGTTTACTGGAATGTCACCGGTTGTATTACAGGAATTTTACCGGCTTTTTAACCGAATGTCACCAGTACTTTTACCAGAATGTCACAAAATTTCTACTGGAAGTTTATTTCCAGTAAAAATCTAATTTACTGGATTATGGGACTCTTTTCGTTTCCAGTAAAGCCACAATTTAACAGAAGATCACCAGATAATAATATCTTTATTATCTTTGAAAAAATACATGTGTGCGTGCTGGCCTACGAAAGCAAAGATGCTTGTATGTGAGACCAGGCAGCTAATGAAATACCGTGACACAGTGAACACTGGAGAAACAAAACAAACAAACAATAATGTAGGAATGTGGGCAACGAATACGCACTAAGTAATTATATAATTATTATTTTGCGAGCGTGAAGCACCATTCTCTTACATTCCGTTTTACCGCACGAAAGGATATGTTCAGCAAAGACTCTGGCAAACTGTTGAAGATTGGCCGGAATTCACCGTGTTTTTTCTTTCTTTTTCCGGAAGTCAATGGAGGGCACTAGGAGGAAGCCTGTGAACCGTGGTTGGTGTATGTTTACCAGATGCTGAACGATTCGGTAAAAATTAAAGTGGTTAGTCTACATAGACCTGAAGGTTCTATGTATCTATTCAACCGGGTTGATACCAGTGAAACAATTTGCAAAGCTGTAGAAAAAAGCAATCAGACCAAATAGGAACAACCGAGTTCTTTGTTGCAAAAGATATCTTTCAAGATACTCACAATGCCGCTGGGTAAATTCCTAGACGTACGGTAATAAAACCGCGCAGGTGCACCACACGGACTCACACACGTATGCTCTCAGTAGCACGTTTAGCGAAAACCACGAACGCGCAAAACGAACATCCGCCGCGTTGAGAAATCCCGGGCACACGCACGATGTCGTCCCTGATGCCGCCGACGCGGGTGCACCAGGCGTCTGTAGCACGCTTAGCGAAAACCACGACCGCGCGGAACGAACATCCGCCGCCGTTGAGAAATCCCGAGCACACTCACGATGTCGTCCCTGATGCCGCCGCCGCGGGTGCACCAGGCGTCAGTAGCACGCTTAGCGAAAACCACGAACGCGCGAAACGAACATCCGCCGACGTTGAGAAATCTTGGGCACAGTCTTTTTCGCTCGCTGTATGCTTCTGAAGCCGGACGGACAAAGAGGCGTAAGAAACAGGTCACTAAAGATATTTTCTTTTCATCTGCACACCCAGCTGCTCTGGAAGATACAGGTCGCACACATGGAACGAGAATCCGAGACTGAGCGTTCGTTCCTGGCAGGCCGTTGCTCGTTGACGGACAAAGAAGCCGGTTTTCTTAAAAAAAGAAGTCAGCAAAACGACCTTCTCCGCATTTTCGCCACGACTCAATGCGAGGAGAGGGTGAGTAGGGACTCGTCCTTGGTGCGAGGCACCAAGGACGCCCAGTCCCCGGCTCGCCTCGGCTTCCCCTCCCCTCGCGTCGGCTTTGAGTGAAGTTCGGTAAACAGGGAAGCGAGTCACACGTTTCGGGTAAGATTAAAACCGGGTCGTCTGGGAAACGAAAGTGGCTGCCGGTGACATTCCAGCGAAATCTGGAAACCCGATGCCAATGAAATTCCAGCGAAATCTGTTTGCCGGCAAATAATCTCGCACAGACTGCAGGTAAACTGGTTTCGGATGAAAACGGGTGAAAGTGCCAACCTTTCTGGATCGTCAAAACAGTTCGCTGCACGCACTTCTTAAGGGTTGCAACGTCGTCCCGAACTAAAACTCGCACTCACGAGAATGCCGCCGAGTGGTCTCGTACCTGCTCTGGCCCCGACTTTCGCCTGTCGCAAATAGCAAGTTGCCGGTGATCGCTGCTCACCTTTTTGGATCGTCAAAACAGTTCGCCGCACGCACTTCTTGCAGGATTGCAACGTCGTCTCGAGCTAAAACACGCACTCACGAGAATGCCACTGCATTGGCGGCCACCATTACAAACTCAGCTAGTCCCCCTGCTCGTCTTGGCTTCCTTGCCTTTAGCCGTTCCCCTTTCGTCGGCTACCAGTGAAGTTCGGTGTCCGGCAAAGGAGTGTGGCTTCCGGTAGGATTCCAGCGACGGGTAATCGAAAGTGGTTCTGGCAAAACTTTCAGCGAAAGTATCTTCCGGTAATATTTCCACCACAGACTGGTAAAGGACGCTGGTTTCTGGTGAAAATGAGTGGAAATTAACACGTTTCCACTGATTGTCACGGGAAGTTTTTGCCGGATTTTAACCGACAGTGACTCCGGTAAAACGTCCACCGGAATCTGGTAACTGAAAGTGGCGGCCGGTATTATTTCCACCAAAAAACTGGTAAACTATGCTGGTTTCTGGTGAAAATGAGTGGAAATTAACCCGTTTCCACCGAATGTCACTGGAAGTTTTTGCGGATTTTTTAATAGGGCGGTCAGTACTGTCGGAAAACAAAGAGCGATACAAT
>JAZHYW010014938.1:0-25287 GCA_037355805.1 Ixodes ricinus | reverse complement strand
AGCCCGTACAGCGCTCGCCGAGCGGCCGCGCTTTCAGACCACGCTATTCGTAGCGGGAGCTCGCGCTGCCACTTCGATGCATGTTCTGAAGTGCGCGCCCGGAGCAGTAGAGGGCCTCTGAAAACGCTCCAACCGATCCGCGGGAAATTGGCGAAGCGCGTCGAGCGAGCCGCATAAGTTCTCTGCGCTGTCTTTTTCGGAGGAGTTTAATCTGAAGTCACTCGCAACATTTCAGTTTCAATATATGTGTTGGCGATGTTGTGGCAGTCACGAAAGTGATTGTGCCAGTGCCACTTCGCAGTAGACAGTTACGTGGATATCTCAGGAATGCGGTGCTGTTACAAGCGCCGTTACGAGCATCGAGAGTAGGCGATGCGATACAAGGCGGTGCCGTCGCTCAAACACGAAGACGAGCCCGAGTGCGAAACAAGCGCTCGCTATTTGCCAGGGAAAGGGGCGATAGGTTAAAGCATAACTCAGCAAGCCCACGGCAACGGTGGAACACTTCGTTCTGAACAAAGAAAACAGTTCTGCTTACCGAACGTTTCCACTTTCCGTAGCCCTCCCGCTGCCAGCGAACGGTCACTGACTAGACGCGGCGTCTCCCAGATACCGTTTGACACTCCTGAACAAAGTACTAGTAAGAACAGTAAGAAACATTCGCAATTGAGGTTGTTAAAAGTAAAAAATGAGCGCGAACGTCAGAGCAACAACCAACGGCTTCGACGAGCGCAAAGCTATGGACGCCCGTGACAAGAAATGAACGGGGAGGTTTCAGTGGTAACTAGCGCCACCTGCCCTATGCGCCCTGTTTCCGTTTCGTTTTAAAAATCGAAAAGAGAAAATCGCTTTATCGGATACAAATATTACTTAAAAAACCACTAGAATCATCAGGAACCTTAATTTGAAAGGTACATTGGAGATAATTCTGTCTCGTTTTGGTACAAAATCGCTCTTTATTTTTTTTGTTGCAAATGATGCCGTAATTTTGAACATAATTATTTTTGCACGTGATTAAATATAAAGATGGGCGACTTTAATTCACAGTATGATTTAAGTTGTTTGTGTGCCTAAATTTTGTTACTTTGCCTGTTGATATTTAACAAACATTTTACGCCATATCGAAATAAAAGGGCACGGCGAGATTGATGCGTTTTCCACCCATCGCAGATAACACGCCAGCTCGTTGTCCTTCTTGAGCATTGCACGGCGATCCGGTAAGCGAACAGTTCGAAAGCAGTCTGCCAGTGCCGTAGCCAGGAAATGTTTTCATAAAATGTTTTCCTTTGCTCAAACCATTCAAAAATAAAATGAAAATTATTCAGGAAAGAAGAAGAGAAATTGCACAAACCCACTTTTAGTTACTATTTTTTCTGTTTCTCAGGAGACAAAAATTCAACCTTTTTTTATCTCGTTCTTCCGATCTTTAAAGAGGGGAACTTTAATGTGGAACAACGAAAAGACGCAATCACAAAAAATAATAATGAGCTTTGAACAAAACAAAAAAAAAAAGTCCAGACAGGCTCGCAAACTATTCCGGTGCGTTCACTTCTCTGCGGAACACTCGGATATCCAATGACTGAAAACCACGACAGAGTGCCAAAGAATAGCGAAGTTTAGAATACGATTAAACATTAAAACTGCTATGCGCACCGGGGCAACGAGCAATGAGCAGGAACTATGAGCGTGACGCTCATTGTTCCTGCGCACACTCTTCAGAAATGATCGTGCTATGGTCATGTTTCGGGTTCTTTCCGTTCTTCGTTGTCGTTTTACGACAAAGTGGCAGAGAGAAGTAGCCGTTTCTATCGTTTTGTGGGGTCTAAACATTTAGTGGAAACCGCCGTCGGTCGATAGAAAGAAGCGAGAGGACCCTTTCGGGGCTGTCTTGGACGTTCCCGTGAATGTTCAGAAGCGCAACCCCTATACTCCGTTCACCCTTGGCTGAGACTAAAGCCCGGTTCACACAGTTGCGTTTGACTGCGTTTGACTGCGTTGCGGCGAGCGAGACACCAGGACATCCCTGCTGCTTATATCGCGTGCCAAGATGATTCGCTGGAATTGATTCCACGCTTCATACGCAAGCACAGATGCGCCGGTGACTCGCTTTCGCGTTCTCGCCGCAACGCAGTCAAACGCAGTCAAACGCAACTGTCTGAACCGGGCTTAACAGCTCCGTCTTCAGCACGAGCTTTCTGCCCTTGCTGACACAAGCCTGAACGCGAAGGCGCGCGCAAACAAAGCCCAGTGGCAGCCAGCGAGCTCGCGCTGAAGGCGGAGCTTCTGGTCTGAGCTTAGAACGGCGTAGCAAGCGTCCTGGGACGTTGAAGCTCTCAGGCACGTCTCAGGTATTGATTCCGTCTTCGGAGTCTCGAGAACGAACGTTCCGCCTCAGCGGTGCTAACGGGCATGGTGGCCAGGATTTGCAGCAGGCGGTTTGCATTAGAGTACGAGTTACCTTGCGACCAATGGCAACGTTGTCTCTACCACGAGACGCGCTAAGCGGTGCGGTCACCTTCAACATACTGTGTCCAAACGCAGAACTATCCGTCAGCCAGTTTGTTTAATGAAAACGTAATGCTCCACACTGACACTGGTGACTTTGTTCCAAATACCGAGGATTGCGACATTGATACCGACGTTGTATGGCCATGACATCGCTCTCGCTAAAGCTGTGATCGATGCTGCCATGACGTCGAATGAGCCGACTCGTGGAGACGTTCGATGGCTATCGCTCGAAGTTGCTCAAGGCAACTAGTTCGATTCTTGCAAGAAAGCGTTAAGCGAAAGCGTTGGCTATCTGACAGCTTGATGTTTGAGCATGTACTACTAACCATGAAAGGGAACGCTTAGACTCAGGCTGTTGATATCGCAAGACTTCATGCAACATTCACTCGATCGTCATTACAGGTGAACTATACTCGTCTTGACAGCTTCAGACCGAGGCGTCGAGCAAAGTAGCGACGGGCACGAGCTGCGCAAGCAAATTCAAACAGGATGCATGTGCCGTAGCATCTGAGTAGTCACTGCGTCAAAGCAATCTTGATGCTCTGCAGTCAAGTGTTTCTGACTGAGGAGTTTGCGACAATGTTCAATTTACTGCAAGAATGATGTGAAACATACGAGGGTTACATATTTGATGTTTGTTTTTATTAATTTCAGCGTTGCATGTAATAGAGCGATAAACATCATGATCCGCTTGCATCACTGAATGCAGCGCTCACAATATGCTGCGTGATTTCGGTACCCGTAAGGCGAATCACTGTCTTGCTGCTTGTCATCGAGTCCGTTACAACGTCATCGCAACAGGCACGCTTATCGCGCTACGCCAGTGTGACGGTTGTAAGTTCGCGTTCATTCGCCAGTGAGACTGCGTGCCGCGCATCCGCGGTGAGCGTAACGGAGAGTGCGTCCGGTGCAACTACTCATGATACTGTGAAACAGGCGCTTTACCTGCGAGTCACATTGACCTGAGTGGTACAAATGGACTCGTATCGAGTCTATACCGCACAATGCACGGCTAGCATCAACGCGCTCGGTGCGGTCCCTTCACATCTGTGTCCAAACCAGAACTTCCTCAGACAGTTTGTTTAATGAAACGAATGCTCCGCACAGACATGGTGATTTGCCCAAAACCGAGGATTGCGACATTGAAACCGACGTCGCATGGCCATGACATCGCTCTCGCATAGAGCGGACGATGCTGCCTGACGTGAATGTGCCGACTCTGTTGGAGACGTTGATGGCACGCTTGAAGTTGTAGGTCAATAATTATTCTTGAAAAAAGCGTTAAGCGACAGCTTTGGCTATTGAACTGATTTTTGAGAGTCTATATACGTAAAGGAACTTTCACGACTCAGGTGTTGAACGCAAGATTATAAACATCACTCACTGCAGCGATTAAAGAAGTAAACTAGGTACGCTTTGAAACCAAAGAATTCTGGGCATTCCAAAGTGGCTTCCAGGGTGCATAAGCTGCCGCCTTTCTCTCCCGATTCATTTTTTTTTTTTTTACATTTTGGTTGGCGTATTATTGAAATTAAAGGAGTACAGGCGAGTGACCCCAAAAACAAAAAAAAGACGGGACGAAAAAAAAAAAAGCTAAGCTGTTTGTCATTTTGTCGTCCGGTTTGTAGGGTTTGCAAAGTCAGAGAATTGCTATTTTGAAATTTTGTTTCGCTGCCCTGGTAGTGGCGTGGAGTCCTTGAGACTCAAAGAGTAGGGGAACTTTAGTCAAGCCGCCTGCCTTTTCCGAGGCGAGGCCAGCGTCCTTCGAGGTCAGGATTTCGCGGCTTATGTGACCTCAGGAGCGGAGTCATTCGCACCTGCGGGCCCGAAGAAAGGCTTCGGTTGCTAAAAACACTGTCGAGTTCGGCGAGAGCTCTTCGGAAAGCCGGAGCCGGACTTGCATTTCTCACGCTCACGCAGTCCACGGGCAGTGTTGCCTTCTTCGTTTTGCTTTGGAACGTTGTGGGTCCGGCTCCTCGCCGTAGTGGGTTGTCGAACAAAAAAGAAACACACACAAAACAAGAAAAAAAAAAAACTGGCAATGGAAAAGGGAAAGATAAAAATTATGAAATTTCGGGGGTGTTTCGACCCTTGAAGACGCACTGGCTACGCCACTGTCTGCTTTACCACCGCGGCTAGCGCGCTCCGACGAGCCAGACGAGCTGCCATTTTGCGCATGCGCGTCTTCGTGGCAACCGCGTCGTCTTTACACGTACCGTATGTCGGCTTCCCAGTTTGTACCTTTTCGTTCTCGTGGTTTGGACACGCTTCAAAACAACGATTCGGGGCAGTGGTTAGCAGTTCGAAAACAAACAAATGTTGGGGGATAACGAGTGCAGACCAGCATTTATTTTCTCCAAAATCTCGCACAAATGTGACAAAACACAAATCATACTATCGCGTTTGTCGAAGCTAGCTGCTTGGCAGATTTGCCGGAGTCGTGCCAGGCGACTCTGGTGATTCCGCCGGAATGCTTTGATGAAATCGATATTCCATAGCGACCTCATTCTGACAGAAGGCCAGTCTGTTATCATCATAGTAGGCTTTCACCACGCCGATTCAAGAAACTGACACCGAAGAGAGCGGACGAAGCCTAATTACGCAATGTACGCGTTTGAAATTGTAGCGCACTTCACAGAACCTTTACGAACAATGCAAAATTCAGTCCCACTTTCATCGCGTACCGCTACTATCGTTTACCTAGCCGAGATACTCCAGATGAAAATTTCTGGCCGGCAAATGGTTCAAATGTTTCACTGGGTCCACCGTTCTCGTACATTCGATGACGCTTGTTTCGATCGGAACGGCGGCCAATGCGAACGACTAGCACATAATAAAATATAGCACACACATTAGGTCATACTTAATTCTAATGAACTCTACCTTTGGCGCGTCACGAAGCTTCCCGCTTTTGCCGGCACCTCACCAACCACCACCGGCTGTTAGGCCTATGGGCCCGAGCTCGTTAGAGATAGGCCTAACGGCGGTAGCACATCCTCGGAGCAGTCCCCGTCCACGCGCACAATCGCCCAGTCGAGCGCACGAACGTTAAATATGCACACCAGCACGGGAAAACGTGGACAGCAGACGACACACGGCAAGAACGGCAGGTTCAGATCGCAGAAATGAGCGCCTCGAGCACCACACTGGCCCCAGCTGCCCCGAATTCCCGAATGGGGCGCTCGCGCGTGGGCTTCTGGGTAGTCACCGCCGTCGGGCAGCGCTCTCCGCGCTCGTCGACAACGCGAATAGAGCATTCTTGGCGGCGTCATGCAGTGTTCGCGCTCGTCACTACGAGTGCACAAAAATTGAGAAAGCTGCCACGCGCCACCGACCTGTACGCACCCGAACTCGAGTAAACCAAGAAAACACATCCTACGTATCCATCCGTGGATCGCACCATGTTTATTTACTTTTTTCCTGCTGTGGCTCGGAATCGGGCAGAAATCTGGCCCCGCCAGCTACGGACGCAGGTATTTCCAGAGAGGGGGAAGGGGGGGGGGGCGGTCAGCGTATCAGATGTTTTTTTAGAACACCCCTCACCGACCCCCCCCCCCCTTTTTTTTTTCCCAGCCCTAAATTTTTACGCATGCACACATCAAGAGGGGATCAGAACATCCGGACAGACCCCCCCCCCCCCCACGCACACACACACACCCCTTAATCCGCCACTGGGCCCCGCCAACGGCTCGCTTATCCTTTTGAGATTACGTGACAGCTTTTTCGAGAGGTCGTTGGCTGTGTTGTTCGTGAAAACCCAGGGAGATGCAGACGAGCGTTTTTCGGCCCTGTTCAGACGTCGAATCCATTTCACGAAACTCGTTTCGCGAGTCAAGATGCGCCAGAAAAATGCATCGTGTAAAAGGGCCTTAAAACAACATACAATGGTTGCACTACACTTGCGTCTGCCCGAAAAGAACTGTATTGTCTTCTGCTTCCCCATAGTACCCCCAACCTTTAGGTATTCGCAGATTGAGCGAAAAGTTCGTATTTTGTGATTGGTTTTTCACTGATGTAATATTTGGTGTTCGCCGGCGTCGGAATTTCGGACAAAAACCATCCCCAAAACGCTTTGGACCCATTATAACGTCCCCTCCCACGACGGGAAACCCGTTGGTGCCAGAGCCGGGACTGGGCGGGACGGGGGAAACGTCGGCTGCGTCAATGGCGGCCGATCTCCCGCAGACGGGTGGACGGATGGGAGTATTTTCAACTCCCATTTCGTCTTGCGGCGTGTTGAGGCACAAGAACTCCAGTTTAAAATGGGAGTCAAATCAGGTGATGTCGCTTTTATACCCCGTCCCTTAGCAACCAGAGTAAAGTGGTGGTTTCTAGTTTCTATACTCCCATGTGCGGGAGTGAATGCTTTAGGCTTGGGAGTTTAATCGGCATCTGATTCTTTAAAACTCCCATCCGGGCTACTTCTCGTTTACAGTAGCAGGCGTGCTCCGAACGCGTCTGCAGGCATTTGGCTGTCTTTTGTACGATGTATTTCCAGTGTGACCGCGGCTTATACAGGCCAACGCGCTGTTTACAAGCACGTTCGCGTTTGCCGACACCAGGTGTGGGCATTGCGCGTGCGCAGAAACCAGATTTGCCCGAGGCGAAGCATCTGTGCATGCGCAATGACGACAGCAGCGCACACCGCAGTTACGTGACGTCAGAGAGTAGAGTTGGTCTGCGCCGCTCCAAAACTGCGAGCGCATCTATAGACGTTTGCAAGTACGGCCTCTGGGCGTCGCCATCTTGTTGCTGGTGTGGGTAGCTCGTCTGATAGTCGAGCATTGCTGCGACCGTCAGTACGCCTCCGCAGTGCTCGATCTGGTGTCGTTCCCACGCAACGGGCTTTCTCCTCCTTCGCGGAATTTAGAAGCCTATCCAGATCTACCAGAGGATTTTGGCCATAAGTTGGACTGACTTTTAACAATTCTTTTTGTCTTTACGCACCTGAGATAAATTTAAAATAAATAAAAATAAATAAAGGCTTGGCGATGAGCTAAAGTGAAACATCAGTTATGCAATGCAACCCTTATTCGTTACGCATAGAATCGGGGAAACAAACAACCCTTCGACAAACGACATCATTAACTCGAGTCAAGGCGCATGGAACCGAACTCCGGTATATTTTTCCTCCCAGAAGATAAGAGCGGCAGATTGACCTACCTCCTTTCGCTACTCTGTATTGAGGAAGGGGATGGGGAGATGGAAGGAGGAAGATAAAGCATAGGAAACATTAGTACCTTGCTAGTGCCCCAGTTCACACTGTGGGTGCAGAATCCTGCGCGTCAATAATCGTTCGAGTGCCATAGGTGTTTTTTTTTTTTTGTAATATGTGAATGTAGAAGACAGCGGAAATTTTGAGAGCCCCAATGAGCTTCTTCGTGTCTCCGCCGTGGATGAGGAATTTAGCCAGTGCGGTATGAGTCCTAGCCTGGGGCCTTTAACGTGCATTAAGCAGTAGTGATCACACACGGCCGCACGCCAGTGGGGCACTCACTCAAATCGAAACGGTAAGGTGTGGATTGACTCCGTAAGTGTGACGTCATTGCTCTAAACCAACGTTACTAGAACAACTCAGTTAAGAAACTGCCATAGAGCCTGGTTTGAAAAAGTGGCTCCGATTCCGTACTCGAGAACCGAACTAAAGGCGATCGCAACGCCGCCATTTCTCCCGCAGCGGTCACTCCGGGAACTGCATGGCTGCACGTATTGGTTCAGGTCGAGTAGAGAGCCTCCCTAAGGTCGAGTCGCGCAAGGTGGCGCCATCTTGCAGGTGCCATTTCGCAGTAGCAATACAAATAAACTTTCATGTTTTGACTCGTCGCTAAAGGGCGGCGCTGTTATCGTATCCAGTTTGGTTTCGGTGGACGCTCGAGCGGTCCCGGTTTTAGGGTGAGTTCCCGTTGGAGTTTCCCAACTGAGTGTTTTAGTAACGTAGCTTTAAACAAACCGTTGCTACGGGCATTGCTATGGATGAATACATGAGAATGGATTTTACTCCGAAAGAAACATCGTTCAAAAATATGACGTGGAATTTAAACGTCTAAAAAAATTAGATATAGGAGGACGCATGGATTTCAAACTTACCACGACAGAAGCTTGCCGAGAATCGGCTGTTTCTGAAATATTTGCGACGGCAACTTCCGGCCCTCGAGACGTCTCGAGATGGCTGTTGCAGACGACGAACGCGTACGGAATGACTGAAGCATGCCGTCTGCAACAGTTTGAATCGTCTGCATAATGATGCGATTTTGATCTTGTATTTATTGGGAACAAGGCAGGTCTAAGAAAAGTAATCAGGTTTATAAAAATGAATTGTACAGCTGCGTACGATACAGGATATAATGTTTGACGGAAGTCATCACACGCATAGAGATCTGCTACAGAATACAGCGAAAGAAGCGTCTGTTTAGAACATGATAGTATCAAAAAAGCGTAAGGCCCTCTTTTTGATTTTGCGGTTGACGTGCATTGTAATGAGGGATCGACTATTGTGACTCTAACATGATGGGTTCGAGACTACGAACTTGGTTTTTCAGGCTCGTATTATGGGTGTGTCTCGTTTCGCTTGTACCCATCACGCTGAGAAAAAAATCCTGCAGATTCTTTCGTTTTCAGTAAAACCCAAAATAGCGAGAAATATCGATAATAACATCAGGTAGGTTACATATATGTTACGGGCAGTTCATTTGATCACACAAATGGGCGCTGGAGCAGCTTTTGTGCCGTCAGAACTCCTTGAAACATGTGCTGGCCTACCCTTCGATGCCTTTACACTTCACGTCGTCGTGTCGTAGGTGATTCGACTTCACATTGTTTTCACTTTTTCAAATATAGCGGAAGCCTCCACGGGCTAGCGTTCGCGTAATCCTCAAGCGTCGATCAAAGCTGTGCACGGGCGCTCTTCGCTTTCAAAACCCAACAGAAAGTTGACCCCGAGAATAGAAGTTTCGTCGCCCGTCACCAACTTAATTTAACCCAGTCGCGTAATCCCTCAGAAAAAGAAAAAACAAAACAAAAAACGACTGAACATGCAAAGCCATTGTGTCGTCTGCTTTGCAAGACAAAACCGGCTGTGAAACTTTCTTACAGGATTTTATCATCGCTTTAAGACGCTGAAACGACAGAGAAAATCTCCATGATTAAACATTGAAAAGATCACAACGCATACAGATATATATTTTTTTACATAATAACGGCTTTAGCAACGGTTTGCTTGATTGAAGCAGAGCGCTGTGTTGTGACGTCATCACTTACGGGCTCGATCGAACCCAGGATCCCTGGGTGCTGGCCGCGAGGTGTCAAAAACGCCCAAATACCAAGGACAGTGAATTGGTACGTCGTTTGCTTGACTCAAATGCAAGCCGAAATGAGGGGTTTCTGAAACAATTCTCAGTGCTCACCCACGGCTTGAAAAAAGTTCCGAGGCTGGCGAACCACCGCGCCGATGTCCGTCCACCCGTCGCCGTTCCCACCGCGACGACCAGCACCGACTGGATGGTAGAATGCTCTCCTTGAACGGCCACGTGCGGACCGTCCCTCCCCGCTGTTTCGAACGCTCTCCTGCAGAAAGCCTGACCCCCTTGCCGTGGCCTTACGTCAGCGGACGAGGACGTAAACAAGGTCACTGTGCTGTCTTTCACCTGGCGATAGACCCCAGCGGACAACTACGAGGCGTCCCAGCCAATCCTGTGCTGTGAACGTACCACGTGACTACACGCCCTGCGCGTCCCTGCGTCCCGGCTCCTAAGGGTCAGTGACACTGACAAGTCATTAGATCGGCCTCGATGGCACGCAGCGTCCACTGCGGTCCAGCGTATAAGTGCGAAACGGATTACCGAATCGCTCCGGCTGTTCTAGTGGTGCGCGGTCCGACGAAGGGGAAAGAAGCCCCAGATAGTATTTCCGCCGCCGGCACGAACGTGTCCAACACCACCGAGAAGCAAGGCCGGAGAGCTCGAAGGTCTGACGGTGCCAACGTAACGACACAAAGGCAATCGACTCTGCTGCTCAACCAATCTTTTTTTTTTTTGGTTTTGGCACAGATTATGTTTTATCGACCGAATTCCACGAAAATATCTTCACGCCACAACCGTGAGTGGGGACTCTTAGCAAACCGTTACTGTGCTCCGCGTGCCGCACTACACGAGTGCATTGAAAGCATGATTTGAAGCGCGCTATATATATATATATATATATATATATATATATATATATATATATATATATATATATATATATATATATATATATATATATATATATATATATATATATATATATAGGGGCATGTTGGGCTTGAAGGCCGAAGGCGTGAAGAGAGTATGAGGTGACGGTAGAAAACGAACCAGGACCCTATTCCTGACGAAGACCTGTCTCTAGGTCGAAACGTCGAATAAAATCCTCCCGGTTCGTTTTCTACCGTCACCCTGCATATATATATATATTAATGCTGATGCTGACCCCTTCGCTTTTCTGTTTTTGCTTTCTCTGTTTGCTTCCTATTTTTTTCTTTCCTCTTTTTGGCCTCGTTACGGTCAGTGTTATGCGTTTCCCAAAGGAGGACGTTTGTGGCGTTCCCGAGGGTCATGCTAAGTTGAAGTTCTAACGCATTCCCTAAAGATCCACCCTGGATCTTCCTTTAACCTTTTTCGGCCTTGGGGCTCTCATTCGACCGCCTTGCACGCTTAGCAGCGGCATTCGCAGCCTCACGCTGCTTTCGCTGTTCACCGGTTTTGGCAGCCCGTCCCCTTCTGTTCGCAATCCGTTTTATTTTTCCGGCCACTGAACCAGCGCTGTACTCAGTTCGCCTTTAAGCTGAGACTAGAAGCTCCGCCTTCAGCGCGAGCTCACTGGCTTCCGCGGTGCTTTGGTTGCGCGTGCCTGCGCGTTCACACTCGTGTTAGCAAGGGCAGAAAGCTCGAGCTGAAGGCGGAGCTTCTATACTCCGTCTCATTAAAAGCGTGCAGTACAGCCAAAGCTACAGGGGAGAGAGTGTATCCCTAAGGTTCCTCTATACTGAAAAGGTAGCGACATCTTTTGAAGAATGCCGCAAGCTCCTCTCATTTGACGAATGTAGTCCACCATTCGGAGCTCGCTGCGCGCGGATTTTGTTTTGGTTGTTTTTACTGTTCGAGGCCCAGCTTCGCCATTTTCACTCCAGTCGCCCACTGCGCCAGCCTTAGCGGATAGTTCAGGTTTTCGCTAGTTCTGCTAAGATTCTTTTACGCAGATATGTTTTGATTTCGTTATGCCGCGTATAGGTTGAAGGCTCCCGCCGCTCTTTACACCAATGGAGTATCAAATGTTAGTAGATCATTTTTGCGCAACTATTAAGACATGTTGTGCACGCCAAGGACGGGTAACCTTAAAAGAGAACCTTTTTTCATTATTTAGACCACACAAATCTCCGCCTCACATGAACTAACCGCACACGCTACAAGTGAGGCTCCATAGCATTCGATCGCGCCTCGACTACGTGAGCGCTCGTGCAGCAGGAGCCGCGAGTCAAAGTTCCCGCTCACGTCTGTAGCCTCTGTGGTTGGTCTATGTTAAGGTGAGACGAAGAACAGTCGCTTTGAGGAGTGTGCATCATTTGTGAAAGAAAATCAGCAGAACCCATCCTTTGGGAATGATTATCTACGTTAATGCGAATAGCCTCAAACGGTGCGGAGTTATGCGCGTTCGTCAGGTGGCCGGCACACTCTAGATACGCCAGCCCACTCTTGAGGCGATTCTAAATTTGTTGACACTTTCATAGCCCCTGCGCACGATCTCCGCAGCCCAGCACGTGCGTTTGTGTCACTTAGGAAGGCGAGCAAAGCACGCGCCTACGCACAAACACTCAAAATGGTACCGACCAGACTTTCTGGCGTCTGCTAGTCTACCAGCGGTACTTAAACGGTTGTTTATATCTTCCATAGGACGCGTTGACAGCGCTGTTACATGCTACCGGTGCGCGTTCTAAGCGAGGCTCATCGCTTCGAGAGGCTGAGCACGGCCGCACATCACCCTCTCCCGAGCGGAGAGAGGGTGAGCTAGCGACCGTGCTCAGACCTCACGAGAGCGTGAATGAGCCCTACGTTCATGGAACGCGCGCACCGGCAGCGTGACAGCGCTGTAAAGCGCGTACTATGGTCAAAGGATATAAACAACACGTTTAGAGTGCGTCTGAATGACTGCTCATAGCTCTGTGGTTAGCGCGTCTGCCTGCTGATCAAAGGGTCAACAGTTGTGAATCCCAGCCGGCGCCGGTCTTTTTATTTATTTATCACCTGCGGCGTAAGAGGTTAGATAGCCAGATAGATAGATAGATAGATAGATATGATAGATACATAGACGAAAAGTGCGTGAAGTATCCAGTTAACGCTATTCTCATTAAAAACAGCAACTCGCTTCAGTGCTTACGAATCACGTCTTGCCTCCCTTACGAAGTGACGAAAAACCGAACGTGCGATCTTCCTTTTTCGCGTCTGGGGCACGCGTGCGGTAATACAAAAACACTGCCGTCAATTGTACCAAGGTCTCCTGTGTAATATACAAGAGTTCGCTACTGCACGTAGTCGGCGGCTTTGCTCGCGCAGGAGCGAAACGGAGCCTCGCTCCGGGAGCATAGTAGCGTAGACCATGTTCGCATCGCGTGCCCATTGTTGCCCTAGTTCAGCATTTTTCATACCGTCAAATCGTTCTGCTGATATCTAGAAAGTCTCTGTAGTCAATTACGCATTAAACTGTGGAACTTGCGACACAAATGCAATCGCGAAACACAGAAACGAACGAAAGCAACGTTCCGCCCCATTGCATTCAAGTGGGAGCATCTGCTAGCTTGAAGGCGATCCAGGCGGCGCCACCATCGACCCGCGAGGGCGAGTGAGAAAAAGAGGAGGAGGAGAAGTCGCTGCTAAGGTCTTATGTATCCCAACCTGTTCAAGAGAGGGAAAAAAGGAACGGGGAATCCCAGCCCTTCTCTCCCGTTCCTTTTTCTCCTTCTCTTGAACAGGTTTGCATACACTTCTCTCCTGTAGCTTTGGCTGTACTGCACGGCTTTAGTGAGATCACACTTCACTTTGTAGTACAAACCAAGGCATACGCGTTCCGTACACCTGCAAGTTCAGACTCACCCCAGCATGCGCGTGCGCACTGGCTTCCGCCTTGTGACGTCGCCTCCCTCTTGCATTTGTCCTTCACTACTCTCTCTCTCTCTCTCTCTACGCGGCGTGCTTCCCTTTCCACTGTTTTTTCCACAGATGGACGCTGTCAGGTTTTCCCTGTCATGTGAGTACTAATGCTAACGCATTAATAATTGCGATACGTTCCGAAGCATTTTTGTTTTGTTTTATGTGTCTTATTAGTGCAATGACGTTGTGACAGATTAATTAATTAAAAATAATTAACTCGAAGAGCTAAGACAAGTAGCCACTCTCCATCAAAGTAGATAGTTTTCTTTCTCATCCACCGGAATTTTTATTCTTTCAAGTTTGCAGCATTTACATGTTTTTAGATGAACAATAAGAAATAATTAAAAAAAATATCTTATTGCTTTTGGGATATACCTCTCGAGGACCATTAGGTTCTGTACACATTACGTTTTTAATGAAATCTGAATTACTGCGCCCAAACCACTCGGTGCTTTGACTTAGAATGGATTTTTTTATTTCTTATAAAACACACACACACACACACACACACACACACACACACACATATATATATATATATATATATATATATATATATATATATATATATATATATATATATATATCCCCAGCGATATTTCTAGTACTAAGAGTTTGCAAACTCTCTACTCGCGGCATCGTTGTACACATGTTTTGTCCTCAAACCCATTGCATACCTCAATAATTTAATGCCCCAAACAAGGGGCCCTTGTACAGTTTTCTAGCTTAATTGTTGTGTATATAGCCCCCGTTGTAGCCAGTAAAACACGCCAGTGTAAATAACAACTTCAAGCAACGAAGGTAAATACATTCACGATGCGTCTTATCTCAGCGCCGTTACAAGGCGCCCGATCGCCGCTCGTGTAATAACACTTGTCTCCTAACCGTCTTGTATTTCTAGGTGACTTTCGAGGTCATAAAACTTGTTTATGTCACTGAAACCTGGTTTTCACGACGATAAATCCACGCGCGATGGCTTTACCTAAGCGTATATCCAGTGGTGCCATTCCCTATGATTGCCTCTGCCCGGCACGTCACGAGAGGAGCGTTCCGGCCTTGGAGTCTAGGAAGTGCTCACGTATCTTCCGAAAGAGGGCAAGGAAGAATGTCGACTTTCTTACGACTTTTTTTGTTTTGTTTTGTTTTTTAATCGTTCCACGTGCGGGTCGGCCTTGCCGTACTCTTGGGTACTACGCGATTATCTCTCAATCGGAGGAGCTGGCAGTACGTCCTGGTAGTGTCGTCCACTCTTAGCAAAGATCAACACGCCCAGGCGTGTAAACCGTTGTGCCATAGTAGCTGACACGTCAAAACGTGTTTTGTCTTTACGCGCAAGGCTCGGTCTATTTTGCTTACACGCGAGGTCTCGTGTAAAATGAACATCCTTGAACGTGTACTTCGTTCTGCGGTCACACGTCTAAACGTGTTCTTTTTATTTTGTGATGGTTGCATACGTTTAAAATGCGACCGTTTGACGTAAGACGGGCCGTGAAAGCGTAGTCTGCACGCGCGGCACGTGCCGTATCCATTACGGCGATTACGCATCCAGCCGCGTCTTTCCCCGTCGGGCAGGTCCCGTTCCGTAGCGGTGCAGCCGACCTCCGGGGCCTCGTGCCGTCTGCGTTTTCGCCTAGACCACATAACTTCCAAAGAGGATTCTTCGCGACCACAGGCATCAAAACTTTATTGAACACGGCCTCCTTCGCCATGGGCGACGACGAATCGCTTCGACTCCGACGCGGCCGGCGTTTCCGATGTCCTGCTTCCCACCTCTGGCACGCAGACGGAGTTGCACGCGACGTCGCTTAGATTTTGTGCCAATCCGCTCATATCTCTTGTGTGCGAAACGTCGCGGATGTCCGCGTAAGAAACGGCCACCAAAGTGCTAGCGAAAAAGCTCGGTGGCCGCTGCGGGAGGAAACGCCTTCTCTTGACCGTCGTCAAGGCGCAGACAAGTGACAGGGATCACGTAACCACCTGGGGGAGGCAAAACGATAATATGTGACGGTGACGCTTATATCCTAAGTGTCTTCTACTGGCGTGGCGACGGCAAAACAATGTTTTCGCCCACACTGGAAGTGACGACAATCCAAGATGGCGGGCGTTCTTAAGAGCTCTTCGGCCATTTTGCGACTCGAGCGACCCCTATCAGCCAGAAATTTCTACCACCCGCCTGATGCGGGAAACCTGGTCAGCGTGACTCTCCACCTGCACTGCATTCGGAGTTCGCCGGCTTTCTCTTGGAATTTTTTACTTTATTTGCCTCTTTAGGATGCTTACCCTTTGTGTGTGATCTTCCACTGTGAGAACCAGGGAATACCAGGGCTCGTAGCCTGCTCGGCCTTCGCAGGAAACGAACGAAGAGAGCGAACGCTAAGCAGCCCGCAACGCAGGCAGTTCGACGCAGAGGTTCGACGTTCTTGAGGATTATTTCCGTTGAGATAATCTTCAAAGCCTTCCCAGCTATGCTCGGGTGTTCGCGAAAAATAGGTGATAGGTCGGTCCGGTGTGGGGACGGAATAGACACGTTCGTTCATTTGCTTTGGTGCTGTGCAAAAAAGCAGCTCTCTTCTACATGTGCCCCAAAACACGCCGGATTCCGTCCGATAGTCGTGATATGTGTGTGTTATTTGAGACCTTTCTCAAATCCTGTTTGGATAACGCGGCACCGTGGCGCGTGGGTACGTACAATATATGTTGTTCAATTGATGAGACTCGCTGAATTTCATGTGAGCGGGGAATATCCATGCAGTTCGAATATCCTGTGTGGTCAAATATTTTCGACGGTTAAGCCCTTTGTATATTTACACGGCTGAGATGCATGGTGCCGTAAAAAGATCAACATAATGTGAAACAAACATTCCAGCTGCATTTTATGTCGCACACTGACTCATTAAAACAGCTATAATTTTTTTGTTTTTGTCCCCAAAAATAGTATTATGCATCCTTAAAAAACCCAAGAAATTCTATTCGCCATAGAACACAAAATAAAAAATAACACGTGGCCATTTAGCCTCTACCAGCTTCCGGAAGTGCGCTCTACGCAGGCTGCCACAGCCCACTGACTGGAAAACCCACAGCCCAGCGCAGTCGGCCAACGACTGACGTACCCTCTCAAAACCAGGTACGCGCTGTAAATCGCTTTGTTCGAGACTGCCGCTGCGGTCTATACGGCTCGCCGCCGCGTTTTCCGCCTAGCGTTTCACCCCAGCGGCAAAAGCTGGGCAGATTCGCTAGTGCATCCGCAAGTGTAAACGTACCATTAGGAGGGAGAGAGGAGAACGCGGTGAAAATAAATACAGAAGCTGAAGATGGGCGAAGGGAGAGGGCACGAATAGAGTTATTATAACAAACGCTAGAGCAGGGGTGCACAACATACGGCCTGCGGGCCGCATGCGGCCCGCGCGCGTTTTTTTAGCGGCCCGCGGCCCAGCTCAGCGCAGAAAGTTACTTATCTATGCCATTCAATCCGACAAGCGCCCGTTTTGCTTGGCAAGCAGCAGTGCAACCCTCCGACCTACTTTTTCAGTCTTCGACGAAGTAACTACTCTCCACTAATCCCGCTGACAACAATAAAAACCGCGTGCAGTCATCCCTGTCTATGGTGTGGTTCTGTTTCAACATGTTTGTAAACAGAATGCAAAATCTTCTCGCTCTCTCTCAACAGATCCCCTTCCCTCTTTCACCACGGGGCTATCAATCCTCTCACCTCCTTTTGGGATTCTTAGGGGTTGCATCGTCAGATCGGAGGACTCCGATCCGACGATGCAACTGGAGCTCATCGACCTCCAGTGTGCACCAGCGCTGAAGACGATGCATCGCGAATCTCAGCCGCATCAGTTCAACAAAAACCTGGACAAGAACAAGTACGAAACCTCGTGGACCACGCCTTGAAACTGTAATCACTTTTCGGGAGCACGTATGTCTGTGAGCAGACCTTCGCACTGATGACTCTCAACAAGAACCACCTTCGATCTGCCATGACGGACATGACATTGCGAGATGTGCTAAAGACGGTAACGAGTGCGATGACACCTGGTATCAGAAGCCTGACCGCAGCCGAAATATGCAACACGTCACACTAGGTGCGGCCCGCACAGTTTTCAATAAACGTAATTTTGACCCTCCTAAGTTTTCAGTTGTGCACCCCTGCGCTAGAGGCTCAGCTGGCGCTAGTGTCTACGGGATTTCCGGTTGCAAATTGAAGCAGACAGCAACGAGTCTACTTTTGCAGTCTTCCTGTGTATTCCCATGGGAAAACCTAGGTGCTATTTTTCTCTTCGTCAGGGAATAATAGAAATCAGCGGAGTTTCCTTACTCGTAACGGGCACATGTAGCTTTATTCACATTATAAAAATGTAATTTACTTAGTGAATGCTTTCTTTTTAAATATTACTAAGCTTTGTTAAAGTTAGCAAAAATTGAAACCCAGATCTATGTTGTACAGAATGATATGTCAATACAAGCTATTAATTCAAGCAAAAAGAACAGTTGAAGAGTGTAGGGTTTATTCAAGCTGTAATTACTGCTTGGTTGCTACTTTATTTTGATTATTCATGCACAGTTCGGTACTAATCCACTGCGTGTTCTTCGTTCCATAACTCCATGCTTCGTTCTTGTCGTCTCTTTCGATTGTTTGATTTGGCATATATTAGCATCCTTTTGGTGTTTTTTCAAGCTGATTCGCTGTGTATACTTCATAGCATTGACTATATGTCAGGCACGTAGCCAGGATTTTGTTTCAGGGGGGGGGGCGCCCATCACAAAATGCTGTATGAGGGGGAGGGGAGAGGAGGCCCCAGCAAAATGGAAGATTTCGTGGGCGGGCCCCATGGGCCCGCCCCCCCCCCCCCCCTGGCTACGTGCCTGCTATATGTGTAAATACGTGCCCTATAATCGCAGTCTGCAACGTCAACACTTACTATACGTGTGTATTGGGCAATTTTGGCGCAGTGTTGGACGTCATTTCTTCACGCTATAACTAACACATGTTTGTACATCCGATTGTAAAACGTTCCAAACATTTAATTTTGTCACAACACTCCGCAAAATTTGCCCTTATAATCGTGCACGAAGAGAAAACGCATTTACGTTTTCCCATAGGAATGCATCACAAGAAGTCATATTGAGACTGGTTGCCGTCTGCTTTAAAAATGCAACAGCACACTAGCTATCCACTTGAATCTCTAGCGTTTATTGTTATAACTCTATGGGGGCACGTAGTTGGTCACGTGATCTCTGTTGTCACCTGACTGCGCCCTGACGACGTGCAAAAGGGGTCACCTGCGGGGAACTTACCTGGGGCGTTCGATTGACCTGCGCTCTTTCAGCACCGGTGCAAAAAAGTGCAGGGCGGTATACTTCCGGTCTTATCTCAAAAACATACCGGAAGTGCACTGCCCTAGACTTTTCTGCACGGGTGCCCGTAAATCGAACGAGCCTACTGATCTCTATGACAATTTGCTGGATCGCACATCTCCCGTTTGGTCGCTGCAGCGCGAGTATGGTGCCTGGAGCGCGTCTCCGACTGGTGTGTTTACCGCGTCCAAAAAAGTGGTCCCTCGATTTCCGCCTGATGACGTCATACAAGTGTCATGCTGTCGCTGGTTGCGATCCTGGCGGCGTCCGAACAGTTGTGGTGTGTATGGAAGACGCCGGTTCTGCTGTAGGTCGCTCTCCACTGTGACAGTCCACGGAAGGTACAGCAGCCGGAAGTTGGGACGCCTGACGCCATGACGACAGCGACACTCGCGTTCGCTCGTGCTTTTCGCCAGCATTTCTACGGCCAACCGTCAGGATCGCGACATGCAACAGCATGACACTCCGGCTTCTGTGACGTCATTTGTTGCCACATCAGGACCACTTTTGATGTAGGGGCGGGATAGGACGCTCAACACGCCGGTCGGAGACGCGATCCAGGCACCATAGCGCGAGTGCGGCCACCGGACGGCCATCTTCCATGCAGCGAAATCGCGTTTTTGCGAGCGTTGCAGAGGCTGGCGGCAGCGTGCTAAAGACACGTTTCCTACTCGTTCATCGTCATTCGCCGAAGAAGTTTCTTAAGCCCCTGTGAAAACGGTGAGACTTGCCTTTGAGAAGACTTGCAAATTTTTACGAAAGCGCAGCGCCGCAGGAAAAAGGCGCAACTCGTCGAAAGCAAGTTTCGCCAGTCTAGCGGCGTGACCAAAGCTTCCTTGGCACGCTTGGCACACTGAAATGCTGCGTCTCTATGCCTTCGCACGCTTGGATACGGATCAAGAATCGACGCCGTGTGGATGTGTTTTGCGAGTGCAATGTGCGTGAAGCCATATGTGCCTCCGCAGCAGCGTTTTACTTTACTCTGACAACTGTATTTGTAACTTGAGGCACTCGCCGTCCAGAAACGAGTTTCCCTTCGCCACTGGACCGCAGTCGCAGTCCATTGGGGACGGAAGAGGGGGAAAAAGAAAGAAAACGGCGGCGGCGCGTTTTTTTTGTTTTTTATTTTGTTTACTAGAAGCTTATGGCAATCAATTCAGTAGAAGAAAAATCTATTTCTGTGAAACCCCCTCCCCCCCCCCTTCCTACAGAACACTTCCGACGCCCCTGGCTTCATTGTTGAAAAGTGGCGATGTGATTTGAACCCCCAATGAATATTGATTGGTCAACAGATTGCACACGACCATATATATGGGCCGCGTATGAAAAATTTTCAATCTCGCCGTCGATTACCTTTGCCTTCGAAAACCTTCCTTGCTCCACAGCGTTGCTCTATTTGTGCTGCCATATGTGATCCATTAGGAGTAGATTTGGAACATAGCCATGGTTAATAATGCAAGAGAGCGACGTTTCACCCAAAAGAAACATCTCAGCCCTTGCGCGCTCTACCGCACGTCGATAACGTTCCCGTTGATACTCGTCTAGCTTTGCTTTTATCTCTTTGATTTCTGTCGAGTTTACACCCGGGTTATCGCATTCGGCTTTCAGCAGGTCAAGCAAATATTGCTGCATCACTCTTTCCTCCTTCCTTGCGTTAAACTTTAAAACGGACGACCTTTCTATTGCCAGTTCCTTAACTTCTTGTTTGAAAAATTCCCACCTTTCCATGCAGCTTATATCATTGTTACCACACAATTCATCTAGAACTCTTTTCACGCCCGAGACAAAAATTTCATCCTTCCAAAAACTAACAATATTCATTTTCAAAGGTCCCCGATTGAACCCTACGCGATGGTTTCCCTCCGGTTCCCAACGTTACTGCTACAAGACAGTGGTCGCTAAAAAAGTGGTTTCCCATCGTATCCTGATATGCTGACAGTCAACTCAGCAGAAACATAAATCCGATCCAAACGTGCATGCGAGGACAATCGAAAATGAGTAAACTTAAATTCATTTCTCGAAGCCGCCAACTTTGCAACACCTTCCAAATTATATTCGTTTAAAATTTCACTCAACACTGCTGCGCTTCGATCAGAATTTGGTTTAAAGGGCAACCTGTCTCTCGGCAGTACATACACAATTAAAATCGCCCATCAGAACAGTTAGTTTGTTACACCGCGAAAACTGTTCCAAATGTTGAAAAAAAGCTATCCTTTCATTTATTTTGTTGGGCGCATACACACATATCACTCGCATATGTTGATTCCTTCAGCCCAATGTCGCAAACAATGAGGCGACTCAGTTCGTCAATGACGATGGGCAAATCACGTAGATCAGATGCTGTTTTAAGAAATCAAAAGCACCCAGCAGACATTCTTTATTGTGCGGGTTTTCTAAGGTGTTTGAGAAAGTTATTCATACACGAATAACTCATTACTTTCATCAAAAATTAACGACTTCGCAGCACGGGTTCATTACGGGACGGTCAGTTGAAAACCAACTTGTGCTCCTTTTACATTTCGCTGCACCAATCATTACGAACAGGGACAGGTAGATGCTATTTATTTTGATATGTCTAAAGCATTCGATATAGTTGATCATGAGTTATTGCTCCACAAATTATCGTTATACGGTTGTTGTTCTGAACTACTTCGCTGGTTTCAAAGCTACTTGTCATGTCAGTACGAATCATGTTCGAATTTCTAGTGTCCTTCTAAACTATTTTACTCAACTTCCGGTGTCCCCAAGGGTCTATTCTGGGGCCTCTTCTATTTCTGATATTTGTTAATAATATAGCCTCATGTGTAAAAAAGCTGAGCTCCTACTCTTTGCGGATGATATTAAGATTTTTATGCGCGTTGCTACTCCTCTTGATTGTAATGCTCTTCAGCACGAAGTGAATAACATACTGCAATGGTCTTTGGCGAATAATTTGCTCCTAAATCCTACCAAAACTAAGGTTCTTTCTTTGAGCAGACGACACACTGTTATGCATTTTACTTACTCTTTGGGAGGAACTCTAATCGAACGCGTGTCTGTGATGAAAGATCTTGGTGTGTGCCTTGATAGCACGTTGTCATTCAATGCTCATGTTTCTTTATTGTTGGCCGTGCGATGAAAACTCTTGGTATCATATCTCGTATAACTAAAAAGTTCAGACGCCCTGCTTGTTTGATTCGTTTATTTTGTGCTTTAGTTCGTTCACGGGTTGAATTTGCATCTGTTGTTTGGAATTCTCTAACAAGTACACAGTCTTTAAGTATTGAATCTGTGCAAAAAAGAATGATACGCATTTTGTATGATAGACACTTTCAGCGTCGCTTTTATTATGATTATGAATTTCTTCTTAAGAGCGTTTTACTTACAACTTTGTCAAACAGAAGATTCGAGCGTGATCTGATTTTCTTGCACAAAGTGGTAAATGGTTGGACTGATGCTAATCAACTTCTGAATTCTGTCGATTTTCATGTTCCTTGTCGCGTTACCAGAAATTTAAATGTCTTTATATTCAATTCATGTCTAAACTCTCACCACTGTCCCGTATGCAACTTTCATTTAATACAATCGCATCCTCTACTTTGGACATCTTCACAGATCTCCCAGTTTTTCGCCGGAACTTGGCAAGTCTAGTTGAAAGTTGAAACTCTATTACATTTTGTGTGAAGTGTGCGACCTATTTGTAGTTATGCTAATTTGTACATTGGAGCTGTGCGTGCTGTGTTTCTTCTTTTGTCTTGTGTGCGCCAATGTGAAGACCCGCGTGGTTGTTTTTGGGCACATTAAATAAACAAATTATTATTATTATTATTATTATTATTATTATTATTATACCAACGGCACGACTACACAAACCTGGTAGCGTTTAGAGAATGGTACAGTGCCTGCTCAATTTGCTCGTCATTGGCCATCTTTCATGTAGGGCGAATATGTCAATGTCCTCATCGCTTAGTAACCTTTGCAGCTGATATTGTTATTTCCTTGAATTTAGGGCCTCGGACATTTAGGTGTAGCAAATCGAATAGGCTGAGGAGGACTAAACATGTTTCTATAGGCCGCCATGGCCATTAACACTTCCCCACGGCTTAAATTACTCTATCTCATGTTCTCTGTTTTAGAAAATTTGCTGCAGCTGAAAAAAAGAACAACATATATATAGGTGAAATAAGGTAAAATATAAAAACAATGAACTGGGAAAAGGTAATAAGTCAAAGATGCGTACTGTCGGAGTTACTAATCCGAAGTTTATGTACGACGTTTCGAGCGGGGACCGAGCGGTTCCCGCTCGAAACGTCGTAATAAACTTCGAATTAGTAACTCCGACAGTGCAAATCAATCTGCTGCGCTGTCGTCGCGCGACGCAGCAGAGGCTGGTTGCACTATTTCTCCACGGGGCGCGGGTGCCGTCGCGGCCGAGATGCACTCCGATAGTAAACCGAAATCTAAAACCCGTCGATTTTGCGCGGTTTTCAGAAAGCCGTAAAATGCTGCGCGTGCATTCTGTCGTTCTGCAATCTGGTTGATTTAGTGTTTTTCGATGATGCTCTAGCAAGTTTCTAATTGAAACCATGCCGTTAAACACAATATTAATAAAGTTAATTACGCAAACAATAATTAACAAACTAATTATCCCGGACTTCAATAATTTTCCTAAATAGGCCCCTGGCTCAGGACGAAAACGACACAAGTCTTTCTGTTACGACGCATAGTTTTCGCAATATAGAATTTGTACACCTTTCGTGAAACACCCCGTATATATATATGTGTGTGTGTGTGAATATATATATATATATACAGGGTGTTTCACGAAAGGTGGACAAATTCGATGTTGCGAAAACTACGCGTCGAAACAAAAAAGGCTTACGCCTTGGTCCTAGGCCAAGGGCCCATCTAGAAAATTATTAAGTCCGGATGACAGATTGTTAATTATTTTCGACTAATTAACTTTTTTTGTGGTTTGGCGGCACGGACTAGACTGGCTCAGCGTCACCGAAACCACTCAAATCAACAAACTGTGGAAAATAGAGGTAACGCGCTTTTGCTTTCAAAAAAACCGTAAGTCCGACGGTTTTAAGTTCCAGTCTTGGAGCGCATCAGTCCGGGCGGCACCGTGCCCGTGGAGAATAGCGCAACCAGCCTGCTGCGTCACGCGATGACAGCGCGGCAGAGGTTGGATCACTATCTCCTCCACGGGCGCGCCGCCGCCGGGGCTGAGATGGCTTCGATAACAAACCGAAACTTAAAACCCCGTCGAATTTGTACGGTTTTAGAAAGTCGCAAAATGCTGCGCGTGCCTTCTATCGTTCCGAAGTTTGTTGATTTAGTGGTTTTCGATGACGCTGAGCAATTTTCTAATTGAAACCATGCCCTTAAACCCAATATTAAAAAAAGGTTCATTACGCAAAATAATTAACAATATAATTAACAATATAACTAACAATATAACAATATAAGTTCAAACCTCGGCCGTGCGCCGCCATTCGCTTCCTTAAACCTGCACCGTCGCGCAGTCGGTGCTTCAAAGAATGTCGCTACCGCAGAAGCTCTTAAGGCCCGTTCACACTTTGCGACCGACTTCGACCGAGAGAGACCAGATCTGTTAAAACTTCTTAAAATTTCATTTCTGGCGCCATCTATGCGGTGATCGTGGAACTGCATTTCACAAGAGCGACGGTTTTGCGGCATTTTCGAGGTCGAATGTGCGTAATACCTATGAGAAAGGCTCTGTTTATAACGTTTCCAAAAGTTTTTCGAGACAAGAAAGAAAGGATAATGCGCGGGAGAAATAGAAAATATGCCGGATCGTCAAGTTTACACTGCAACCCGATAGATGGCGCCACTGTGTCCTCTGGTTTAAGAGGTTGTAAGGAACCAAGATTTAAGAGGTCGTAAGAGTGTGAACGGGCCTTTAAGCGCGAAACACATGTACGACGAAACCGTCCGATCCGGCGTCCGATCAGGCAGTACGACGGTCGGAGGCGAAGGTTTTCAACTCTCTCCGGCGCTACGAAAACCCTCGCCCCCGAAGGTCATTCCGGCAGTCCGCACGTCTGATCGGACGGTTTCGTCGTACATGTGTTTCGCGCTTTATGTAGGAACTTTAGCTACAAGTAGCGACCTTCTTTGAATCGCGGACTGCATGACGGTGCAGGTGTTAGAAAGCGAACGGCGGCGCACAGCAGAAGACTGTACTGAATGACGCGATTTGCTTCCAGCGAAATGTGCTTTGTCCTTTGTATTGGTTGTC
>JAZHYW010014937.1:0-23464 GCA_037355805.1 Ixodes ricinus | reverse complement strand
AAACGTCAAAATAAACTCAGAAAGTGAATATATAACAAAAATAAATGTCGATAAACACCCTCGAATTTCACAAAAAAATTAATTTTGAAAAGCATAAAGTTCTAGTTAAATCTCACCTTCTTAGGGGTCCATCAATCTTATTAAACTACCATATAAAAACAATAAAGAAAAGCTAACATTCTAAAAAAAAAAAATCAGCAGAACCCATCCTTTGGGAATGATTATCTACGTTAATGCGAATAGCATCAAACGGTGCGGAGTTATGCGCGTTCGTCAGGTGGCCGGCACACTCTAGATACGCCAGCCCACTCTTGAGGCGATTCTAAATTTGTTGACACTTTCACAGCCCTGCGCACGATCTCCGCAGCCCAGCACGTGCGTTTGTGTCACTTAGGAAGGCGAGCAAAGCACGCGCCATACGCACAAACGCTCAAAATGGTACCGACCAGACTTTCTGGCGTCTCAGCTAGTCTCAACCAACGGTACTCTAAACGGTTGTTTATATCTTTACCATAGGACGCGTTTTACAGCGCTGTCACAGCTACCGGTGCGCGCGCGTTCCATGCACGAGGGCTCATTCCGCTCTCGTGCTAAGCCTCACGAGAGCGGAATGAGCCCTCGTGCATGGAACGCGCGCGATGGTAAAGATATAAACAAGTTTTTAGAGTGCTTTGAATGACTGCCTTCATAGCTCTGTGGTTAGCGCGTCTGCCTGCTGATCAAAGGGTCAACGGTTCGAATCCCGCCGGCGCCGGTCTTTTTTATTTATTTATCGACCCGCGGCGTAAGAGGTTAGATAGCCAGATAGATAGATAGATAGATAGATAGATACATAGACGAAAAGTGCGTGAAGTATCCAAAGAATGCTATTCGCATTAAAAAATACTTGCCTAGATTTGTTTGGCAAGACTAACCAAACAGGACCCAAGACCCCTGACTGCAAACACAAAATCAGCTACCCTTTCTTCTCACCTCACCTTTGGTAATGCTATAACATTAGAATATAGCATCTGGGCCATCCTGACTACTTCCTTTGTTTAGTTACAATGCTGTTGACAACCTAATACAGGCCAAGATGGAAGAAAACCATGTAGCAAAAGTACCATCAGTGGTAGAATGAGTTGGAACAGTGGCAGTGGCTGCTCAGATGCACTGTGCATTTTCTAACAAGCAGCAAACGACAGCTCGTGAAGTTTGAAACATGCACAAACTTGCTCAGCGACACTAATTCGTTACAAACTGCTGCACGCACAAGCTCTGTCAACTATCTCCACAGTTTGTTAGATGGCAAAGCTATACTCCATTCAATCTCAAGCAGAGACGTCAACTAATGCCACAAGCAGCTTGAGAGCTCGAGGTCGCTGCTTTGAAGCGCTCTTCCACAGAATGTGCACTCGGAAATGCACGTCTCAAAGCCAGAAGCAGGGCTCACTCACGCTTGTAGCTTTGGGCTGCACCTCACTTTAGGGGGAACACAGTATAGCACTTGTCAGTCGCCACTGCTGAAGTCCAACTGATGTTCCATGTAACCATATGTAAACGAGGAACAGCTGCTTTTCGTATGTTAATCATAGTTATGTTCATCAATGTTAGTATGATTAACATACTAATGTTGACGAAGATGTAAAATCTTTCGTAAATGTGTGTTGTGCAGGCAATGAAAACCACGCACCTCGTCTGCTTCCCGTGGTTCCCGCTGTGGCTTTGGAGCGTCCGCCTCTGCAAAAATGGGTCGTACAAAATTCGGAGACATTAAAACATTTTCTCCTCTCAATTTAAGAAAAACATCTCAGCAGCTTCCCAACATTTTCATGTTTCAGGGACATGTTTGTTTGGGAAGCACTGAAAGCCAGCCAACCTAAATCATGCCATACAGTTAGTTTATAGCTGCCCTTTAAGGCTTTGCGACACTCATGGGACCTAAAAATATATGAGGGAATGTTTATCGAGAAATAAGGCACTTGATGTTCAAAACAAACTGTTTGCAAAGGCACATTCACTGAGGAAGAAAAGGGTCTCCAGACATCTCTCACGACACCTTTGCACTACTTGTGCTGCTTAGTTACACCGTCCTAATCAAAAATCATTACGCCCGTTTGCAATGAAAGACCCAATAAATCCCGTCAGATAACAACCGTGTTTTTGTCAGTTATACTATGATTTGCTCGGACACACACCACAAGAGCCCTTTCATGATTAATACCTGTCACATAGAGTACCTATCTAGTGAGTACAAAAAGGCCAAAAGCTGGAAACCAAAGGTAACCAAGCTTTCTACTTTTTAAGACAGCAAAATAATCTTCAAAAAGCACAAGCCATCCTGAGGCCTTGCATTCCCTTACGGTAACACGAAATTGAAGAAGACATCAACAACCATTTGCTATCCTCTCGACGTAACATCTGTCATTACCCGTTTCTTGTTTCGCAGTCCCAGCCCTAGCGCCCTCGCTCGGATTGCTACCATACTCACGTTTCATTTTTTCACGTCTGTATAATGCACACAGCCATCAAGCCACAATGGACAAAACAACCACAACGTAAAACTGTAGTGGGTGTCCAACCCACTGTATAAATGGGCATGTAAAAAATATATAAACAAACTAATAATTTAATAAATTAATTTTGATGGATGAATCAATGACAGTGCAAGAGGGAAGATATACACATGGCCGCACCCGAGAGCAACTTGTCAAGGGCTGTCTCCGCGTTGAAGTCCCACTCCAGGGCGGCGCGGCGGAGGGTCGCCTCCGGGATCGAGTCTCCCACGACGTTCTGCATCTTCTCCAGGCACTCGTATAGCCTCACTGCAAAGGCGTTGGGTCGAGCGAGGATGAGGCAGACCAACACCCCCAACATTCGAGTCAGCTTCCCGGGTAGTACGCCACCGAAATGTCCAACATGGCAGCATGACAACAGCATGGCAGCATGGCAACATGAACCGAAGAACTGGCGGTGAAGCCTAACTCTGGCACTTCTTGGCAATTTAGGCCCGATGTTGCCACATGAAAAACAAACACCCAGAAGTAGAGCCCAACTCTGGCTCGTGCTTGGCAGATTGAGGCCCAAAGATGCCAGGGGACAGCCAAACTACCGGCAGTGAAGCCCAACTTTGGCATCTGTTCACGACCCAGGCTTCTTCGGACTTTCTAAGGCTATAAATTGCCGGACAGACACCAAATTTTGGCCCAAAGAACTGCACTTCCTGGAATACGGCCACATCTCGTCACCGTGGACCCCATTATTACAGACGCCACTTACTGGAGGCGCCACCTCCCGATATAGTACAGCGAGCGGATGACACACTCTGTTGTGTGCTCACCGCGCCCGTTGGGGAGATGGCGTCACAAGTAAATGGCGTCGTCAACTCGGTTGTCTCCAGACGCGCTCGACCTCGACTTTAGCGAGTCTTTTGTTCTCGTTTTCTATGGGAAGAGAACTGCGCCTGAAGTTTCGCCAGGTAAAACTGGCCTGCTCGGTGCACATGTGGTGAAAGTTTGAAATTTCTATGGGTGGCGCCGATTTTTCTGGACTCGTTTTATGGTGGAAGGTTTACTTGGGGCACCCTATCGATGCATTGCTAACACAAAGTTTGCGGAGACGAGCTCAGGTAAATATGCGCTTTTTGTCTAATCATATAGACAATTTTTCTTTTTTTTTAAGGGGGGGGGGGGAGAACGTTGGTGTTTATATTAACCCTTGCCTACTAATAACGAGCGTTGCTCGTGCCACCCTTTACGGACCATGAAGCCCGACCACGAGTGTGACTTCATCCTTCGGTTTTGGCACTTGTTTGGCCCACTCTCTGGCAGACGGCAGAACAACCCTTGTTGATTCACAATTGCTCGTTCGTTTTTCTTTCCAAAAAAAGAACGAAATCGCTTTAAAAAAAATGGTCAGCACATGTAAGCATTTGCGTTAAAGTAACATGGCTTTAACAGAGAGTCCGCTTCGGCGGACGAAGAGATACAAAAATTATTTTTGAAGTTGGTGAATGCTCGGGCATATTTGACATCACACCTACTGAGAAAAATAAACTCGACGCAGGCGTGCAAAGTATGCACAGCCAACAGGAAACGACATGGTAGCATGGACAGTGCAAGTGGCTCTCCACCTTCCTGAAGGTTTTCAGAGCTATCACACTGTGGAGTATGAGTGAAGAGGCCCAAAAGATCAGAAGTGTTGATTTAGAAGCAATGATACAACACCTGGAAGTCAGGGAAATGTTTTTCTCTTATTATGATGCAAATTGCCTGTTTAAAATAAAGTTTTGCTGTACATTCCTTTAAGAAAGAAAATGAGTAGGCACAGGGGTTAACAAGATCTAGCTGCATGCCAAAGAGGCATTCAGCAGTACAAGAATCGTGGAAGGCATCAACTTCTATAAGGGCCTCTCAGTCCCTTACCTACTGTGGGAGGCAATATTAATGCGCACAATGCATAAAACATGTGAATCCATTCCTATTTGACCCTGAAAATAATTGTGAGGTAAAACTGAGTTTCCCACCTTCTGGACACTGTGGAGCCCTTTAATTTTAGCAGCCCCAATTTCTTGTGAATCAAGCAGAGGGTCATATTTGCTACCATTATATTTTGTGAATTCTAAAGGCTGGAATGCACCTCTCTAGACAAAAGAAATATTTGAGCACCCTTAGAGTTTGCCAAGTTTTTCAATTCTCTAACATTAACAGTTGTACAGTAATGTAGCGAACACTCCATTTTGCAAAATCATTTACGAGTTTCAGGGGATAGATATTTTTATATCTTGTCACTACACATAAAATTGTTTCAAAGATGGAAATCAATTCACGTAAAATAAATGTATCTCCATTCCATATTACGCAGGCTTATTATCAAATAAGCCCACACATACTGGATTCGGAGGAGTTGTTGTTGCACAGGCTACCAGAGACAAGGACCATTTAAACGAGGTCCATGCTCCGTTTTCTGTGCTTGGGTGACAATTAAAAGACTGCAACATTTTTCCCCTACTGGGAGTTGAACCCTGGACCTCTGGATCATCAGCCCAATGCTCTACCAATTGAGCTATCCCAACATAATCACAGGGCATGACATGGGGCTTAGTATTTGTGATGCATGCAAAAAGGAGCTGCTTTAGCAAGCATGTAGGCAATTTAACATCACCCTCTCCTCTCCTCCTCTCTCCCTCCCTCCTCCTCCCCTCCCCCCCTCCCTCCTCCCTCCTCCCTCCCTCCCTCCCTCCCTCCCTCCCTCCTCCCTCCCTCCCCCAATGGTCATAACGAGAAATAAGCCAAAAGAAAAATTGCTGTAGAGCAAGCTGATAGCTTTCATGCACTTGAACGGTCAGGTTTCCCTGCAAAATCTATTCAGTCATCCTTCCCTCGCAAAATTCGAGAAGAAAATTCTTGTGAAACATTAACTATACTTTGCAGCTGAGTCATACAAACTAACAAGATGAGCACAAAATTGTATGTGCCACATCAGTACTCTTAAAATTAAGGCACAAATGTATGACTCTCTATAGATAGGGTTCTTTGTTTTCGGGTTTTATTTTTATTTTCACGTCCGTGACAATTTCTGTAAATTGGTTTAGGCTACGACCCTACAACGGAAAAGCACACAAAAGAAAACCAAGGTTAAGCCGGATGGCCCCAACAGGAAAATGGGCAAAACCTATTGAACACTTTGGGAGCTTTGAAACCCTAAACTAGGGGGCACAAAAGGGGAAGGTCAACCATAAACGAGGACACCATCGGAACAAGATAAAACTTAGCAGACATTAAAAAATAGTCAATGACAAAAATAAAACAAAAAACAAAGAGCCCTATCTATACATGATTTGCACATGATGCCACTGCACTGCATTCCCAGTTGTCCTTGCCAAGAAAAACAAATTCAGCGATGCTAAATACAGGGTGTCCCAAGCGGACCTTCCGCTGTAAATCGAGCCGGAAAATTTGCCGCCTGCACACAGAAAGCCCAAACTTTCATCGAACGTGCACTGAGCAGGTCAGTTTTACCGCATAAAATTTCAAGGCGTAGTTCTCCTCCTGTAAAAAATTAGAGCACAAAACCTGCAAAAGTCAAGGTTTGGCAGGTTCGCAGACAACCGAGTTGGCGACGCTATCTACTTGTGGGGCCATCTCCTGATGGACGCGGCGAGCAGACAACAGAGTGCGTCGTCTGCTCGCTGCGCCCAGGCAGTCGCGTTTTGTAATCATATCGATTGCCAATAGTGCCCGCCCTGCAATAAACCCTTTTCAAAAGTGCACGCCATATAGTAGCTGCTGCGCACCCTACCGGAGTCCACCATTGTTTGGGCACATACCCCGAGCATGTATGCGGAGAGTAAGTTCGTCTGTTTCTTTTGCAGGGGTTGCGGTGATGTCAGAACGCAGACTTCTGATCGGCTCTGACTGGAAGGACAGCGGGTAGACCTCAAAGCAAGCTGCCGTCTACCCACTATTCCTCAATCGGAGACAATCAGGACTCAATGTTCTGACGTCACCACATCCCTGCAGAAGAAGCAGACAAACTTGCGCTCCGCATTGGACACGAGGCTGCGTACGATCCAATTACAAGCCTCATACCCAAGAAAAGACGAACACCAACGTTTCTCTACGAGTTTCGGAAATGGTCTATTAGGCACCAAAATGACGGGCCCACAAAGAGTTTGAGGAATGAAATGCCAAGGCTCCAAGCATAGCTTCTTCGATGGCACCAGATGAAACAAACGACTACCTTCGTCCACAGGGCTGAGGGTAGACTCTGGTCCCAGCAGGCCACCGACCTCTTCCCCTTTGGACGGGCCTTCTGCCTCCTCTTCGTCCTCATTCTCCTCCTTGAGCACGCCGGGAGACAGGAACGATGACATGGAGTGCAGCTTCTCCCTGTTGTAGAGGAACTCTTCCTCTGCGTAAGCGGAGCGGCGGAAGATGAGCTCAGCACCTCCAGGTATGAACACCTACTGCGAAATGGACGCTCCACGAAAGTTTGTGCATGCCAAAGGTGAGCTGCGTGCTTGTGGCACCATGCACCGATACTCTGTCGTCTGCTGGCAAGCAGACGACAGAGTTGTTTCCTCTGCAGAAGCAGAGTAGTAGGATATGAGCCCCGCTCATCTGGGCACGAATGATTTCAGTGAAATGGACGCTACACAAAACCTCACGCGCGTCAAAGATGCTCACCTCACTCCACTATTGCGACACCTGCCAGCGAGCATTTGCTGCCTCCTCCGCGGAAGCGGAAGGGCAGGGTTTACAGCCAATCACTGTGCTGGTCGCCCACAACAATTATCCATGTCCCTTTAACAACCATAGATGAGGTGAGCCCATCCAGATATGTGAAATGCTCCGTAAAACCTTGTGCATGCCAAGGGCGAGATGAGCGTTTCGGCACCACACTCCACTACTGCGTCGTCTGCTAGCGAGCATCGGCTGATATATCGACCAGTCTATTAGCAGACGACACAGAGGTGGGGAACAACGCAACGAGTGCAATTCTCGTCATCGGCACGACCACGCTTTGAAGAGCATTCGGTAGATGGCATTAATGCTGCTGCTCACGTTGGCAGGGACAACTTTGCTGACTTCATTTGACACCTCGCAAGTGCTTAAAATTTTGTCCTCACTAGCTCTATGAAATAAGAAATATGAAATAATACTGGCACACAGTGACTGTAGAACTGTTCACGAGACGCATACTCGCCTGTGTTCGGAGAAATGCACGAGTCCTCTTCCTGTGACCGACCGTACACGTCGTAGTAGCCTTCATAGTCTGAGGAAAGAAGGAAGCGAAAAATTTGACATGGATGGATGGATGCTAACGGCCGTACCCTTTATAACGAGCGGTAACTTGAGCCACCTAAACATTAAAAAAAAAAATTAAACGGTAGATGTATACAGTACAATAAGAAAAGGGAAAACCAGTTAGAAGTGGGGAAGTGGGTACCAATGCATTGTTATTATTTCGTCCAGCTGTTCAAAAGGCTGTGACAAATCATAATACGAAATAAATTAAAAAAAAAGACGTGCGTTTATAGCGAGGAAGGCGGTGAGACAGCCCGCGTCGCACTCAACCAAGAACAGTGCTCACTTCTGCTCCTGCTTGGGGTGCGTGGAGACTATTTTTAGTGCTGACTCCAGTAGCAGACGAACACAACTCCATTTTTATAGCAGAAAATAGAAAAAGCAATAAAACTAAATTCGATGGTAATCTTATTGAACAAAGATCGAGAGAAGTCTACCGTTTCAACTAACGCAACCATACTCAAGCGATCTGTGAAATTTGATCCGATGAGTCCAAGTTAGTTGGTTGACGTTAGTACGATACACTACGACACGATACGCATAAATTGACGTAAAAATGGCATGACGATTTATCTGTTTACACGCAGCGCACATCTGAAGATATGCAGAAAATCTTACCGTCATCGTAGTTCATAGTCCGAACATTGCGATGTCGAGACATCGTGAGTGCGTCGCGTGACGGCAAGGACCGTTGCTAAAAGTTCCTAGTTTGCACAGACAAGATGAAACACATCGCGCACAGTCCTGAGCATTCCGAATCCAAGCTGGGACACATCGCTGCCATTTCTCGATGAATTGAAACACGCCTACACGATTCACGCCCGAAACACACACACGCTCACGCACGACGATCAACTACAGATCAAATGCGACAACACAACACCAAAATGGCGGAGCCCAGTGTGTTTAGACCGGGGCAGTCGAAAACTTTTATCCCGCTAAATACAGCGAAACTGGTTTTGCGCCTGTTCTCTTCAACGAGGGTTCTCTTGGCCACGTGCTCTTGACAAAAAAAAATAAAAAAAAGAAATTAAGTTTTTTGTTTTGTTTTTAATTTATTTGATAAGCCTGAGGAGCATAAAATGTGTCATGTGTGCAGTAAGCGTGCCTGACGATTTTTTATGCTTGGTTACCGCACGATCGTCCGACGTTTCGCCTGATGTGCGAGGTGTCTCATGCTGTGGGTGGTGACGTCAGCTATATCACGTGATGCGATATAGCTGACGTCGTGAGAAGTTTATCCCGCTGTTCGTCGACTCCTGTGTGAAGTCGTGAAGTCATGCAACCTGCTGCACAAGCGGCCACCAGATTAGGTCAGTTGGGGAACTCCACACAGAGGGGAGCAATGCCCTCACTCACTTCAGTCACACCCACCGTCGCTTGAAACGCTCATCTAGGTTGTGTGAATGCAAAAACTGTGCATCTCCAGAGTAACGGGTGAAACGCCATCTGACACTGTGCATCAAAACATATTCGGGAGTTTTAGGAACCGCGTTTTTGCACATCCAATACGGTATACGATAGTGTGGCATTACGAGCTGCGCACGCGAGTCTCTCCATGCGGTAGCTGAATGCGCAGTTCATACTCAGAAGCGCCTATTTTACCGTGATCGGATGTGCTGAAAACGGTTTCCTAAAAACTATCTATCCATTCGAGAGAATACACTTGCACTTACCGTAGCAGCCCTCCTCCTACCGGCGGCACATCAAACGATGGGGGGGAGAGGGGATGTAGGTACCGGCCAGTGGGCAACGCCTATGGGCAGTTCCGCAGCACCGAGCTAAATCTAGCAGCGTTGTGGTGAACTATCCACTGGCGTCGTGGTCTGTCCCGTGGACGCTGCACCCACGCGGGGAAACTAGCCTCCCCATTCGGGAGCCAACCGTGGGCGCCTACGGCGAACTCCTACCGCAGGCTCACGCGAGTCATACTCTTAGTCCAGCCATGGTGCCTGCAGCGTGTCTCCGACTGGTGTATATAGCATCCCTATGCTGTTCATGCATCGAGAGTGGTCCCGAAATGGCACCAAACACCACAAAGGCCGGAGTGTCACGCTGTCGGACGTCACGGTCCTGGCAGTTAGTCGCAGAAATGCCGGCGCGAAAGCACGAGCGAACGCAAGTGTCGCCGTCGTCGCGGCATCCCAACTCCCGGCTGCCGAAGCTTCCGTAGAGTGTCACAAGCTGAGAGCGACTCGCAGAAGAATGGACGTCTGCCACATCAACCACCGCTGCTGGGACACCGCGAGGATCGCAACCGGCAACAGCGTGACATGACGTCGCCAAGCGGAAATCGAGAGGCCACTTGGTGAATCTCTGTAGTTGCGATTAGTTATAATTACCAAGTGTGCCTTTTATACCGTGCTTTGTATCCTTACACATTACCCGCTATGGCCACGGAGGTTGCCTTTGACCTGTACGTCACAATCCTTTGTTATGCTCGAGTGCGACGTTATTCACATGAAATTCAGGCCTTAAAGGGCCCCTGAGAAGAAAAAATGTTTTCTATAAACAGTCTGGTTGGGACACACGTCAAAAATGCAATTTACACAAAGAAAATTTTTTTGAGCAATATTGACAGCGCAAGACGCGATTTAGTCGGTAGTCACCTCCTTTCCTCTTGTTTTCTCTCGGCATATCGGGTGCGTGGAGCAGAGGTGGATCAGCTTCACCTTCACAATGAGGTGGAAAGACCGAATGACCATCTCGTTCAGCGAATGACCATTCCGTGATGTCACAAACTTAGCGCACAAAATTTCAAATAAATCTCACTGTCATTATTGTTCTAAAAAAAAAAATGTTCATGTAAAATTAATTTTTTTTGTCATGGGTGTCACCAGACTGTTTAAAAAAGATTTTTTTCCTTACAGGGGCCCTTTTAAGCAGTCTCTGTTACAACTAAAAACAACAAAAAGTGCAACAGCCTTGATATACTGTTGAGACCAGTTATAATCTAGTGATGGGCCGAACTTTTGCCGAATCGAAAGTTCGGCGCCGAATCTTGGGATTCGGCTAAGCCGAACTTTTGCCGAACTTTTCTAAAGATTCGGCAAAGATTCGGCAAAAATACATTGTTACCTGACTTAACATTGATATTGAGATTTTTCTGGCGAAAAAAGGTTTTATGTCTTTTTTTTTCTTAACTTAAATGCAACATGTAATGCTTATTGACACAGTTATTACTAAATAAGGTGATATTCTACAAGGTAATTGTATCGGTGTCGTTTTTGTGTGTTTACTGGCAATTTTAGTGACTGCTTGCAGAAGTGGCGTGACAACGAGGTTGGGTAGAAGCGAGAGTTTCGGTTTTGAGGCATCATCGCAAGCCTGCATGTGTGTGTACATTGTTAAAATGAAGGCAATAATACTACGTTCTTGCTTTCTCGGGTAATCACCGTTTCGTGTGCGAAAACGATGCAACGGTTGCTGAGCCTTCAGCAGAAGAGATAACAATATTATCGTATTTGATATTATTGTAAATATGCATGTTTTTCGATTTGAGTAACTTGGCGTCAGCTTTGCATAAAAATGTGCGTCCCATGCTCGCAACCTCTCGTTTTTAACCTTTAAAATGCGGGTTTCTGGTGTTAGGACATACACGGACGTTTAGGAAGATGGGGAGAGTTAGGAATGTCGGATGTGAGACGTCGAGCATTTCAGTTCTGTTTAATTTTATGCAGATACATGAAAATCGCGAAATAACACTAATTGAAAAAGCAATATTATTTTGTTTTGGTACACACTACTTCTGAGCCGAAAACAGAATTGTTATAACTGCGAGGAGTGCTTTAAAGTAATTGTCGGCCAATGTTTCAACAACCTCGTTTCATCACTGGAAAGGCCACATGAAAATCACGTTATCCACTGTATATATCCAGAATGCACCGCATCATTTGTCACTTGCGCAGTGGACTGCGTAAATTACTGTTCGATCTTCTATTCTTGAGGCAGAAAATATTGAAGACAACCACACTCGCTCACAAACGCACAGTTACCGTGTTGCCTACACCACACATCGCCGTAACCGCTAGTTGTACTACACTGCACGATGGTAACCGCACGACTGCACGGCGTCCATTTGCAATCCATGGCCCCGTCGCGTTCTCGCGCGTGCGCAGACATTTGCCGAATTTTTGCCGAATCTTTGCCGAACTTTCCTTCAAAAGTTCGGCATTTGCCGAACTTTGCCGAATCTGAAGTTCGGCAGATTCGGTCCATCACTAGTTATAACAAAGTCGGTTATAACGAAATAGCAGCTACAGCAAAGTGACTCATAATTTCCCCATTCCAGTTTGCACTTTTTCAATGCATTTGTGGTCTGTTTTTAGCGAATGAAATGGGGCGGCTCCCGCGGGATATAGCCAGCGGCGCCACAAGGGGGAGGGGTGCGGACCGCCCCGGGTGCAGCGCTTAGTGCCGCGGCGGGCCGCGAGAGCGCGGGAGCCGCGGCGGGCCACGCGAGAGCGGGGGGGGGGGGGGCTACCACCCCGGGTGCCGCTGACCCTCGTGACGCCACTGGATATAGCCGAAGAGAAATTTTGTAATATATTAAAAAAAAGAATAAAATTCTGAAAGTTTATTAAGTCTCAGACCACCGCACTTTGCTGCTGCGGCCGAGCCAGGCCACCCAGAACAAGCTACAGAAGATGCTGGAAAGGCCGCCTGCGGCAGTCTCAGTAACCTCGTCTGCTCCCTTGCTCATCTGGGAAGCGGCTTTACCGCATCGCACGCAGAGAAGTCTTCATGGCATGCCGATCAGGGGCATTCGGAGCGGCCAGCGCATAACGCACCGGCTTAGATAACGGAAAGAGCTTAGATTTAAGAGAGGGAGCAAGTGGGTACGCCTGCATTTGATTGCCGCAAGTGGCCAGCGTGGCGAGGAAACTGGGTAGAGAGGCGGACACATTTGCAGAAGGTGAGCGCTTCTGAGTTTTGGACTCTTTGCATGCTGCAGCCTCGCTTTGCAAACGCAGCCCACGAACCACATGACCCCGATCAAGCAGTTGCCCCATCTTTTAAATCTAGGCTCTCTATACCGACGACAGACAAGCTTGAGTGCGAACTCGAAGTGGCGCGCGCTTCGGCTTATGCTTCGTGGATCCGTGTCGGCGTTTGGCTGGTGAGGTACACTTGCGCGAAAGTCTACTTTGCTCAACCACCGATTCGGTGAATCATCGCCATTCAACGATGGGAGTTCCAGTATCACAGGCACCTCAACGGGGAAGACGAAGGCAATCTCCTTGAATCAAAAGTGTGCCATCCTTAGACAAGGATGCACATAAACGTAAAGAATGCCGTCCACCGCCGGCGGCCCCTCCGGCTGGGCCGTCGTCGCAGCCAGCCGACACAGCCCGTACATAACAGGATCATTTTTCGACCGGAGCCTTCGCAGTTGGGGAGAAGCGGTTCCGATCTAGCAGAGGGCGCGTGCAGGGAAGCCTCACCGCTCTCTGCAGGCTCAATAAACATGTGCCCGTGGAAAACCCATGTTATCTTTTCTTTTTTTTTTCATGTTATTTGTATGTCGCCTCATATATAACGAAGAAGCTGATGCAGCAAAGCGATTTCCGATTTCCGTTGCCTCTCTATAACTCTGGTCTCAGACAGTATACCGCGGTCTTTTAGTGTGCACCCTTTTTCCCTGCCCACTAATGTTCCCACCCTCCCTGATTATTTGTTTTCATCTATCACGAGCTTGGAGGTGCTGTTGCCCCGGGCAGTTCCTGAAACATTTCCTGAGATTGAGCAAAATAAAATTTATTGTACAACCCTCTGCTAAAACAGCTTCCTGCAGAAGTCACATGAATTCGTCTGAATCATAGTCTGCCTCCCTGCAAAGAAACAGAACAAACTTAGATTAGAACGCTTCACTGCTTGCTAGCCATACTATGTCATCAAAAATGATCATGGAACTTACCTTGTTTGATTTCATATTTTCTTCTTTCATCAGGTTGTTGTAGCTCCTAAAATACAAAAAGAAAGAGATATTAAAACAAATGCTCTACAATAATCCATCCCACAAACCCGTCGCTCCATATCCTAACGGCAACGGTGAATCTGTACTGCAAGTTAGCTTTCCATTTATTATACATGGTTTGCACGTGACGTCATATCTTTCCTCCTTGCTGGTGGCCAAAACCTGCCGTTCATGAAGCTGCCAAGCTGCGCTCACTCGTTTCCACTCGCTCGCGACGCTCGTGTACTGCTCGTAGAATACGCACAGTAAAGGCTACGCTCGAGGAAGTTCGGCCACCAGAAAGGAGGACCAAATTACGTCAGTGCAACCTATGTATAATATTGTTCCACACAACGAATGAAAACAAAGTATTAAAGAATTGATAAAGAAAGCACACTGCTTTCAAATATATTTTTAGAGCTAGCACCAAATGGGTGAACGTAACTCTTATTCAAGTGCTGCAATCGCAAACTATATACAATGTTTAAAGTTAAAGCTGGCATCCCACGAAAATTCAAGAGTTCCTTCACGATCTTTGTAGGTCTATAAAGAACCCCACCTAATCTAAGGTGTCTCAATGTCTATACATCCACCTTAGAGCAGTGACATGAAACAATTTTGTACTATTCTACTATTCGTGCTAACGTGGTCTTTCCCTTCACAGCTCTGGAGCATGTGAATGAGCACCTCCCAGCTCAAACAGTTTTGGGTGGTGTTTTGCCGCCGCTTTGTCACACCCCATTTCTTTGCCCGTTTCCTAGTCGCCACATGCTGTGTGCATCAGATGATACAAAGAATGTACGCCGCCTTAACAAGAAGCATACTGAAGCACCACAGCCTGCCCACATAAAGTGCATGACGTTAAGACATCGCTCTGCCCAACCGGGAAGGTCACGTGGACAAGCTCTGAGCCAGGGATTGGTTAAGATACTCGTAGCATCCGCTGTGGTACATTCTAAGGTGAAATTAAGAAAATTAAAGGAAGATTTATAGGTGGATCCTTAGGGAATACGTTAGCATGACCCTTGGGAAACGCTAACACTGACCCCTTTACTTTTTTGTTTTGGCTTTCTCTTTTGCTTCCTCTATTTTTTTGCTGCCTCTTTTTGGCTTCATTAGGGGGTCAGCGTTAGCGCTTCCCAGAGGGGGACGTGCGATGGAGTTTCCCGAGGGTCATGCAAACGCATTCCCTAAGGATTCAACAATTGACCTTCCTTTCATTTTTCCGGCCTTGGGGCTTCTCATTCGCCCACCCTGCACGCTTAGCAGCGGCATCTGCTGCCTGACGCTGCTTTCGCTGTTCACCGGTTCGGCAGCCCGACTCCTTCGTTCACAATCCATCTTCTTTGCCACCTACTTGGGCCAGCGCTATGCTCCGTTTCACCTTCCGTAGAGCGCAGCCGGACGCTAGAAGCCATTCCAGCCAATCCAGCGTTGAGAGAGTGTCAGCGACCTTGAGCTCCCTGTGTCGCTCCACCAACCGGCAGGTCACGTGATTTTCTCCCGACGCTGGATCGGCTGGGATAGTTCGGTGGCGTCCACTGCGCTCGGACTGAAGGTGGAACGAAGTATAGTACTTGGTTCACACTCCATTTTGTAGCACAAACCAAGGCCTACGCGCCCTGCACACTTACAAGTTCACACTTGCCCAAGCATCTGCGCGTGCATGGGCTTCTGCCCCATGATGTCGCCTCCCTCTTGCCTCTGTCCCTTCACCACTCCTCCTCTCTACGTGGTGCGCTTCCCTTTCCACTGTTTTGTCCACAGACGGACGCTGTCAGCTTTTCTCCGTCATGCGGGTACTAATGCTAACGCATTAACAGTTACAGCTAGCCACCAACTACCGTAAAAAGAGAAAAGTGCCCACCCCACTTTCACTGGAAACTGGGTTTATCTAGACACGGGCGCTTGTCCGGTAACGTCGGTAAAAACCAAGATGGTGGTCAATAAATAGCTTCGGGATGCAGGGTGAACGGAATGGGAGAAAGGACATTCATTTTCATACTAACCCCCCTTAATCGCTTCTGGGTCCTCGTGGTTGCCGCAATGGGGCAGATGTTTTCAACCGATGCCAGCACTCTAGAGGGATGGGCACTTAATGAATATAATTTGCAGATTGCGAAAGTCCTGGAAATGTTAATGGCGGGTGCTCGTACGAAGTGGGCACTTCCATGGTACTTGAAGGTGAGCTGCACCTATCAGATCTGTCATCCGATTTTCTCACGGGCAGTGACATCTCGGTGCCCGATGCAGAGCAGGTGCAATTGGCAATCGTTACGACTAAAACGAACAGTGGCTTCCCGAGCCTCAGAGTCGGGAAGCTTGGACAACAACTTTTTCAGTCCGTCGCAGACTATTTCCAACCTTTCCGGAGGATGGAAAAAGCCTTCCTGCGATTTCGCGTAAAGCTCCCACTGACGGGCAATTATTTCCAGCACAAAGACGTCCGCAATGTCGTTACTTTGAGGCACAGCTTACTTAGTGGCCCCAGCCAACGCCACCTAAAAGACAAGGTCTGCGCGCGACGTCATCGTTAGTCGGCTTCTGACCCGTCCCAGAGCGGCAAACACGCAAAAGCTCGACGAGAGGTGCCGCAAAGCGGCCGACACGTCCGTCTCGGCAGCGAGGTACTACACGCAAGCTAGGCCACACAGCATAGGCCCACTCAGCGATGACATTCAAGGCGGGAGAGCCGCAGGCCTTGACTTCAAGGTGGTACTGCTCTAGCACAGGTGAAGAAGCGTCCTGCCGCCGCCCACCGACCTCTGCTTGGCTTGCTCCTCCTTCTCCTTCTGCTCCTGCTTCTCCCGCTCCTTCTGCTCCCGAAGGGATCTGCTTCTTGTCCTCCCGCTCTCTGCGGTCGCGCTCCTCCCGCTCCGGCCCTGAAGTCCGGCTGCCGCTCCTCCTTGGTCTTCATCAGCCGGTTGACGATCTCGTTGATCCCCTCTTCTCCACCCGCATGGTGCGGACCTGCGGGCGAGCGACCGATCCGGGGACGGAGAGGTATGACTCTCTCGCTTTGGACCCGTTCACACGCTTTTGATATATCATATAGTGCTTGCGTTTGCTTAGGACCGAGTTTTTGTGATCTCTTGTGAGGGAGAGAGCATGCTGGCGCTTTCTATGAAGTTACCCTGGAACCGCGTTTCACTAGAGCAAAGAGTTTACGGCATTTGCGAGGTCAAACGCACATATTATCTACGAGAAATGGCCGTTTATAACCGAAACGCGTCAAAAACTGGAAGATATTGATATGCCACGTGTTACACAGCTTCCTGATTAATGGCATTAGTGTGTCCTCTCGTAAGAAATCTGAAGAGGTTTTAAGGCACATGGTCATAAGCAGTCGCGAGTGAGTGAACTAGCCCTAAGCCTTTCGCACCTCGGAAGGCTTAGCCAGCTTCGTCACCACAACTGGCACGAAGAAGACTAGCCCAAAAGTTTGTTAGCATCCACGCACAACCCTGACAATGTGACGGCGCCAGCATCGTGAACAGTCTACAGCTATGTAGTACTATGCAGCACTATCTGATGCAACCAATGACTATGAGGCGTCTCAAAAAAAAATAATTTATAAAGCATTTTTTATGGCAAAAATAAACTCCGCCTCGTCCAACAGTCAATCACTTACTGCCCAAATGTAGTACTAGTATTTCGGAGTCAGATGCCACCATTTCAGAACGAACCGTTATCTTATTCGTGAGTTATGAGCGATTTTCAGAAATTTTCAACGATAAAATGGTGGCTGACAACGCCCACAAATATGCGGGACTGAAAGGTGCAAACTACCGACAATGGGTCCCATTTTCCCGCCGAAAGTTTCCGAAAATCACTTAGCATTTGAATGAGGTAACGTTACTTACGAAACTTTGGCATCTGGTCCAGACCGCTAGGGCTACATTTGGGCAAAGACCGAGCGTTCAGCGATGCATAATGCATTTTTATAAAAACGGCGTAAACTTTTCTTTTGGGGGATCACACTGTAGGCAATATGGAAACTACGAGGTACACACATAGAATGAAAAGAACTAGTAGGGTAACTTATCAATTATGAACAGATGTTTCCGCTTATTGCAGGCGACATGGTGTAACTTCTCCCGTTGAGGATGGTTACAAGCTACTGTCGTTGTAAGATTGAACGTTGAAACGAAATCGGCGTCGCAACACACCCAGACATCCAATTTGAGGATGCACTTGCAGCTCCGTCGGCGACCTCTTCTAACTTACGTACGCACTTTGAATGTCCAGACTTCCGGCGTGGCTCGCGAGCCACGTACTATTCTTACATTACTCTTACGCCGCCATTCTATGTTTCTTTTAAGCAAAGAAAAAAAAAGCCAAGTGTATGCCCTACCTCTCTCTGCTTGTGGAAGCCGATCTGTCCCACTTCCATGCCGGCCGTCTTTTCCAGGTTTCCCCACATGGTGTAGACGATGTCGATTGAGTTCATCTTGTTGCCTGGACGGACAGCACAGCATGAGACAAGAGAATGAACACGAGCTAGTGCGGTCGTAGCCTCGAGACTAACTACCGCACTTGCGACTGCTCACGACAGAGTTTTTGTGATCTCTTTTGTGATTTTCTTTGCGACATGTATCCTCCGTTCGAGGGCATTTTCAACACCTTCTTCATCGGTCACCAGAAGGCCACTACACAGGCCAGACACTAAAATAATGGTCGTGATCGGAGGTGGCCACACTGAATTTTGGGGGAGGGTCTATTGCAAGTGTGTGAACAGGCCTTTAGAGATTCATTGTGAGGCGGGTCAAAATCAAGTGTCCTTCTGGCTAGTAAGCATATAAACAAAAAAATAATGGCACCAGAAGCTTCTATAATTACCGAATATTTTTTTAATCCCGAGAGCCACTTGAAGTGCGACATGCCCATTTTGAGAGTGATGATGAGCAAGTATCCGTTCACTCTGATTGACGCAAGGCAGACGAACATCTACCCTAGCGTTTGCCAGAGTGTCTTGACGTGTCTGTCCCATGTCAGTCATTCTTGAAGTGAATGGGAGGCCGCAAATCAATATTCTGAAGGCTACGTGAGCAATTGTGTTGGTATGTTTTTAAGGCTACTGTTTCATTCCGTAAAGGGACACTGACAGGGTATTTATGTCACCTGGGTTTTAGTTGTGCTGTGACATATGAGAGCCGAACTACCCAGAACAGAATTTGCGGCTCGAAATTCGGTTTCTTTCCGCCCCGAAAACCGCCGATCAAGAACTGGCCGGTTCGAGTCTCGCTCACTCTCTTTTCCGTGGTCACGGGCATTTTTCTAATGGCGGGTTCGTTTCACACGCACTGGCACCGTTCGAGTTCTCTCCCAGAATGCATCGCACTCGCAGAGTGTTGCACGGAGAACTGGACTCAAACGAACACGCCCAATGCACCGAGTGCAGAAGACTGATGCTGCCGCCATCTATGTTGTAGAAAAGGTACCAACCTCAAACCGAAACTAGCGCCTTTCTGTTCGGAGTGATGGGTGGGAATGCGAGAGTGCAGTCGCTACCAACGTTTATCTACAAACGTTGGTCGCTGCAACCTGTAGTTTATATTTGCGATGACTTCAAGCAACTCGGCTGTCGTAGAGATAGTTACAGACGGCGTAAATTTCCGCAACCAGCTGTCTACAAAGAAGCTGGTTGCGATCTCTTTGCACCCGCTTACACTGAAGAAAACTGATGATGCTGTCCGAGCAGAAGCTTGATCCGTTTGAGCATGGTATTATGCGTGAACCACCGAAAGGGTACGGCTTAAAACTAATCTGTTGGAATATCCAGCAAAACGTTTCGTGGGACTTTCGATTTCGATCGTCATTACAGGTGGATCAGATATTAGCCTTGGTGAGGGCGTCGAGAACGATAGTTTTCTCGAACAAAATACGACGGGGCAAGTTAGCTGACGTAGGTAAATGTTAAACATGATGATGTTGCCCAAGCCTCGGGTAAAGTCACTCTGTTTAGCTTTCTCTGATGCTTATTGGGCAGTCACAGGTTTCTGCTGAGGGAGTTTTGTCGACAAATGTTAAATTTTTCACCCGCACACGGATGGTGATAAACATATCTCGGGGGCCGCTGATGCGTTTGTTCTGAGAATTTCTTTACACACTGGTATATTTCAGCGTCTGTACGGCAACAGAGCGACTTAAAACCTGCAAATAAAGCACGGTTTGTCAATTGCTTCCTTCATGAAATAGCAGACGCTCACAATTCAAGCTCGCATTTGATTCCGTTGCCCGCGGGACGCGATTTCTATCAGAAAATCTACTTTTTCCCTTTCGGTTCCGCGACACATCGTAGCAGACGAACCCTCGTCGTCTGCTCCTGCTCCTCGCCGGAGCGAGGCATGACGGGATTGCATTTTGGCGCACTCCCGATTTTCTCGGTGCAGCGAGTGCATGCACGCGTGGGGTGCCAGCGCTGAAACGAACTCGGAGAGTGCAACCACTCGTGGAGTGCCGGCTGAAACGAACCCGCTCCACGCTGCGAGTGGGCACGCGTGGGCACGAGTGCCGTGAAACGAACTCCGATGCGACCACCAAATTCAATCAAAGTCGTGGGTCATTGAAGGCACACAGTCAATATTAAAAATAGAAAAAAATGTAAAACCCATTTTTTATGTGGCTTCAAAGAGCTGCAGAAATACGGTGATTGAAAAAAAAAAAAAAAGATGGCACAGAGAGTACTCCGGCGTGCGCAAGCCCGCAGCTATGATGATTTTGCGACCGAGCTTAGGACTGCCATTGCTAAACACTCCATCGTAAAGAACATGGGAGGAAAACGAAACCTTGTTCCATGGTGGGATGTTGAAATTAAACAAGCAATTCAGATACGACAGGAATCTAACCGGCGACACAGGCAAGCGCTAAAGACTTTTGGGAAGAATCCTTTTACTTTACGACTATGGGAGGAGTACCGAAAGAACAAGGCAATCACGCAAGACATTGTGGAAGCAAAAAAACAAACACACGAATGCAAGGTCATGGCGGAGATTAGAGATGGCGGAAAAGGAGCCGCAGAAAAATTCTGGAGATATATGCGATCTCTAGATGGCAAAGACAGTGCTCCTCAACTCCTTGATTATGACAGTGGATGCCCAGTTCAAAATGTTGGAGAGCTGCTTGAGCAACAACTCTACCTTCTGTTTGGCTCTGATGTGGAAATTCCTGCAGAAGACAGACATGACCAAGTCTGCCTCAAAGAAGACATCCTATCGACGGCCTCTACAGATGAATATCTAACCCTTGTGGGGCGGGTGCATATAGATCGCGCACTCACGAGATTACACGCGAATACATCACAGGGCTTGGACGGAATCTCGGCTAAGGTGTTGAAACGCTTGAAATCAGATGCACGAGATCAAATGGCGCACCTATTTAGTCGCATAGTTCGCGGAGATGAACCAGTTCCCAGTGATTGGAGACGTGGTCGAGTCACGTTCATTCCCAAGAAAGGAGGCAACAAACAACGATTGAGTGACTACCGCCCTCTCACTGTAACAGCTGTTGCATACAGGGTGTTTGCAAACATTCTCAATTTGCGCATATCCTATTGGGCCGAGAGTACTGGTGTTCTCACGGAACTACAAAACGGTTTTCGAAAGGATCGTCGGCTTGATGACAACGTATTCATCCTGACGCAGTGCATAGAGATCTCGCGGGCGGAAAAGCGGAACCTCATCTGTTGCTTTCTAGACGTTGCTAAGGCATATGACAGTGTCCCCCATTCTTTGATGCTACAACAACTTCATCAGCTCAACATGCCTGAACCTTGGGTAGGCTTAATACAGCGACTATATGATGGCAATCACGTGATGGCAAAGTTCAACGGGGTCGCCTCTAATGACGTTCTGGTGTGCAGAGGACTACGTCAGGGCTGCCCGCTGTCACCTGTTCTTTACATGCTCTACACATGCGGTATAGAGAGAGCACTAGAACACACGGGCGTTGGCTTTTCCCTGCAACACACTCTACATGGAGACGTCGTCAGTTGGCGGCTTCCTGGACTTGCTTTTGCAGATGACATTGTCCTTATGGCTGATAACGTGTCAGACATGAATGTACTGCTCAACGCCTGTGAAACAGAAGCGGCTCGACTTCGACTACGGTTCAATGCCAAAAAGTCGGCAACTGTCCTTTTCTCCGGAGACATAGAGGGCCTTGAATCCCTTACCATTCAGAACGCTGCGCTCCCTGTTAGTACCAAGTACAAATACCTCGGGGTGACACTAACTGCTTCAGCAGATTATCTGGCAGAACACCACCAAAACCTCAAGACATCGGCACTGAGAAAGCGCAATGTGCTTCGTCGAAAGAGCCTGTGGAGCTGCGACCGTTATTTAACTACCCGAGAACTGTGGAAAGCTGTCGCTGTGCCAGGCCTCACTTTCGTCAATGCTGTTACATGTGTCCCCAGCGAAATTAGGGAATACCTTGAGCGACGGCAAAGAGAGATCGGGCGCCAGGCGCTGGGATGTCACGGGAGAGTGCCTAATCAACTTGTGCAAGGGGACCTTGGCTGGTCCTCGTTTGAGGCACGGGAGGCCAGCAGCAAGCTGGAGTATTACGCCCGACTGCGACATATGGACGGAGATCGCTGGGCACGAAGGGTTTTTATTTACATTCATTTAAAGAACCTACACACGACATGGAGGAGGCGTACCAATCGACTCGGGACAAAGTACGGCGCCTTCTCGATGAGCGACGAGCCCTCCACAAAGAAAGATTGGGTTGCGAAGGTGAGAGGACAGATTAACACCGCCGAGACGAATCGGTGGAGAGCCGACATGGAAGAACATTCCAGCATGCACCTATACGCGGCTTTCAAGACCAACATCGCTGCCGTCCGCTGGTGTGGAAACACACTGGGCAGCCGACTCCTTGCCGAGGCCCGCGGTGGTGCCTTACGCACCCGCATCTACAGGCAGCGGTACGATGTGAACGTGACCGAAACCGTGTGCAGTGCATGTGGTGAAGTAGAAGAAACTACCCAACACTTGCTCCTTGAGTGTCCGGCAATCGTACCTGCGACAGACGTCGGCACCCGCATTGAGCAGGCCCTCGGTTTTACGGAGGAGAACAAACATGTGATGTGCTCAAAGAGGAGGCTCGAGGCATGGTGGAAAGTCCACTCGTGATACTTCAGAGTGACTACGAACCATTTCTGACTTTCTAGTTCCTTTTATTTTCATTCTCTTTCTCTTTATCTTCTTTTATTTATTGGCATGTCTATTTTATAGACGCTCGTTAAAAAGAGCAATTGCCGCCAGAAATACATACATACATACATACATACAACCGGAAGCTTTCTGTGCGTTCACTGCATAATTCTCAACATGGCGTCGTTTCGCGTATCGTGGACTAGCGGATGGCTGCGGACCACGGGCGTTGGACTCCCACTGCAGAACTGTCACCACGGTGTACCGCGAATTCTGTCCTCTTTGAAAGAGAAATTCGGACCGATCAAAGACGACATTCATCAAGACGACACGCCCGACCAACAAGCCGATTGCACGAAGACGCCGAGCCGTCGTCCCTTCTCCCGGCTGAAGACACGCTCGCCCAAACGTCGAAGAACGAAGTGCGTACTCCGAGTCGAATACGCACCAGTACGGTTACTTTACGAGGCCTAATGCCCTATGCGTGATGCTGCCCGACTTCAAGCCGGAAGTCAGAGGGAAATCGGCAGCAAACTTCCGACATATAGTCTACGGGCTCCATG
>JAZHYW010014936.1:0-22500 GCA_037355805.1 Ixodes ricinus | reverse complement strand
CCACATGCATCTTGTGCGCACGAGCACTTGAGCAAGGACGGTATTTTCTTCTGATCCACGCTCTTGCGCACGTATCTTTCACGACATTCCGTGGAAGTTGTGAGATCGCCGTAAAACCTTTGCTATTGAAGTACCTTGATGTGTTTGAATCTTTTTTTCGGGGGGCTTTATTTTGCGATGCAATAAGAAACATGGGAATGGAACCTGTTCTACGCAATTTTTAAATAAATCTTGAAAAGTAATGAGAAACGATTGATAAAACATCTTGATTACGAAGTTATTGGGAGTACCGACTCGACATGGATTCCGTAAAGAAAGTGTGCGCGATACCTAGCATTTTGTTTTGAACTACAACATTCACTCAGCTGTGTACCACGGATCTCATACTGTGCATCTTCATGGACTTTTCGAAGGCTCTTGATAGGATACCCTACGAACGCTTACTACATAAGTGGAGCATATATACTCATTATTTATAAAAATATTTTACTTGGCTCGGGAGTCGCAATGTATGACCGTAAAAGCCAATAACTTTACGTCGGTCACTGTTGACTTTTGGGTGCCACCTCTGCCCCTGTTCCTTTTCTTTTATTTCTGATCGTAAGAACTTAGCGACGCAAATTTCCACTTCCATACTACCGCGTGGGTCAAATGGATCGATGGCGGTTTGAAGAGACCGCATAAATCGGTTTCTTAACTTATCGCACTGGGATTTACTGCAGACGTGCTCGAAGCTGGTGCATTAATAAATCGAGAGTATAAATAACAAAAAAACTCCGCAAAAAAGAAAAAGAAAACTGGTTTTGTTTATGGAAATAATATCGCAAAGCCTTTTATCTCAAAATTACCAGAAAATCGTTGTGGGCTATTCTGGCGTTTACTACGATTCAAAGATTTGTGAGATGGAAAGAAAATAGAATTGGCTTACCTATTCTTCACTTAATTTGGTCCAAACAAGCGCTACAGTAACAAATCATTTTTTTTTGTGTGTACATGCAAAGTATAGGGAAGACATAGTTTTATTTATTTTTCTTGATTTACTCGGGTGAGCCAACCTTTCCACAATTTTAGCGAAAGCATCCACCAACTTCATACATCTCTATAGTAAATCCCAGCGCAATACGTTAAGAACCCGATCTATGGCGTCCCTTTAAACGGACATCGATCCCTTTGATTCACGCGGTATATTTGCCGACGATTGCGATAAAGTTCCGTGTTTTCGGTGTTAACTTTTTTTTTTTGTGTGTGTGTGTGGGGGGGGGGGGCGGTATCTTTTCTCATCGGTTCGGTGGTTTTTGTATATATTGAATACACACAAAAAAGGCACCAAATCTATGGAGAAAAGAACGAACACTTCCGAATTTGAAACGAAATTAACCACCGAAAACGCGGAACCCTTATAAGTTATAGGAAAATTATACTACCGGTCAAAGTCCGCGCCAACGGCTGTCCGCCATTGCTTGGTCACATACTCTGAGCGTGGATTGGACACGAGGGTGACGTCAGCGTTCGGTGTCAACTCGGCTCAGCTCGTGTTGATAACGAGCGCTGACGTCACCGTTCGGCGAGCACTCGGAGCCAATCACGCGCTTCGTGAGCAAGCAATGGTGACCGAACAATGTTGCTCGATAAACTTTTGAAAAAGGGTCTACAAATCTCACAACACAGCGATCTCTCGTTGGTGTGATGCATTTCGGATGGAATTGAATATTAACAAATATAAGGTTATGCATTTCCCGTACGACTGCAGGTTGCGGTACTACCGTTGAAAACCTAATCTTACAAATATTAGGTGTTCGTTTTTTTCTTTTTTTTTCTTGGTCTGTCATGAAAAGCTGGCTTCGATTATGTCGTTATTCACAGTCCTGGCATGATTGACTAGTAAGGGCCTAAACTCCAATACGCATGCTCAGTGTGAAATGCTGCTTTAGAAATTCCTATATCGACTCCTAACGTGAAAAAAAAATCCGTTCTGCATGTTGTATGTTGAGACTTGCGCCGAGAAAGTGAAGGGGAGAAGGAAACTAGAGCGTCGCGGGGACGCCAGAAACGCCGAGCTCTGATTGGAACGATTAGGGGTAGACCCAAAGCTAGCAGCCTTTGTCTCCAGTGCAGCCGTCGAACACGTTCGAACGCGGAACGCAGGCGTCCGGCGTTTGGCTCGCAATCGAGCGCCTTCGACGAGTGCAGTGGAGACAAAGGCTGCTAGCTTTAGGTCTAGCCACTAATCAGTCTTCGTGCTCTCGTGGGCTCCTCTCTCTGTCACTTTCTCGGCGCATAGCACGTGAATTAGTCATGTGTGCGAAATATTTTTACCCCCGGTTAATGATTTCTTGTCTGTGTTCAATCAATCGAGATTATTTTAAAAAGATTATTATATCTACTGTTGGTTTAAATTTCTACTTATCTAATCAATCACACTATCCATATTATCCTATCGCGTCAACCAAGGCTGCAATGTTAGCATTAACGCCTGCAACACGAACCCTCTCTTTATACACCCACTGACAGTGAGCATCTCATTATCGGACCGCAGCCAATGAGAATGCCGCGTTAGCCGATAAGTACGTCCAAGAACCAATCACGAAGCAAGACGGGTGAATATAGTTAATCGTATGCCCTGCGTTTTCTGAAGCTGTCGGCGGCTCTACAGTCAAAAAAAAAAAGTTTATTTTTATAAATTTTTGCTACATTCATTACACCCCAAAACTTCAGTTGGACGTACAGCGCACAGACGTTGAACTGACAGTACCAACTCTCATGAGCGGCTTGATAACCAGGGCTCCGTGTTTTCGGATAAATCCGAAAAACTCCGAAAAACACCCGCCGGTAAAATTTTGGCAAATTCGGATTTATCCGATAAACTCCGAATGTTCATGTGCCAATGCCACCCCCCCCCCCCCCGCCGCAAAAAAAAAAAAAGTAAAATACTTTTTTTTAACTTGATTAGCGCAGAGTCAATGGTCCTGGGAAAATGGCACCATAATTATCTTTTAAATCTCAGACCGTTGTCAAAAGGGGTCTTACCGCTTGTCTCGTCGAGTTTGATTCAGGGCACCAGGTCATTGTACATTACGGGTCACGTCGAAAACCACTCTTTTGGTTTCCAGTTTGAGCCATGCGATTTATGATTTAGAGAAAGGAGAAGGTATGTGCTTTGTAACAGTGAAAGCTATGGGCCATAGAGATTGTATTAAATAGAAAAAAGAGACAGTTGAAACTCTCTATTACATCCTTAACCACTTCACCCCGAACGGCCGCGGGCTTGATTGATGGAATAGGATACTACGAGCTTTGTAGCGACTGCCCCCGGGAGTTTATTGATTTTAAGGTATCGACGTTTATCGAAGCAACACTTGTGTGCGACTTTTGTCGTGGGACAAATTAATATTGCCAATGGCAGTGGCACGAACGTCAAATTCAACCGAAGAAATTTTAATCGATACAAGCGCGTTTTAGTTTTTATTTGGCATACGTTTACATCCGGTTATTATTTGCATATTTATTTTCAATAGGAAACACTGCGAAAGTAAACTCCGAATTTCGGAGAATTGGGAATCAAGCAAATATAAACTCCGATAAACTCCGAATCTTCGGCAAAAAATAAACTCCGAAAAACACCCTCCGAATTTGACGAAAAATAAACTCCGAAAACACGGAGTCCTATTGATAACCAAGTGGTACAAGTTCATGGTTGGAGATGCTCGAGACTGCGGGTAAGACGGCACAACACTAAAAGCCTCTCTAGAGTTGTGTCGTAGACTCGCAGTCTCGGTGTTTTTTTTCAACCATGTGCAATGTACACCAGCTCGTTTCCGCCCTTATATTTTGTTGATGGTACAAGTTATTAAAAAAGCTAATGTACTTCTTACTAAAAACATCTCTCTCTCCTAGATATATATATATATATATAAAATCAGGTTTTCGGCCCCTTTTTCTTTAGTCTTCGCCACGTACTTTAGCTGTTTAATCAGTTATATCCACCGTTATCGAGCCCGTCACAAAAATTTCGGGCCGTCAGGGCGCTTACACGTCGAACTGAAGTTGTGAAGTCTAGTATTTGTAACAAAAACATTTAAAAAACTACACTTTTATTTTTTAGAGTGAATTTTATATAACTTGTTGTGCATTGAACCAACCTTCATCCTACAGTTGCGACCATCGGAAACATTCTTGGACTTGCTTCGTTAGGATTAGAAAACGATTCCGCTTCGTTAGATTAAAGAAGATTCTAACTTTACAATCCTTGTCCAACTTTACGTAACTTTCTGTAAAGTTGGCGTTGCTAACTTTACAAACCTGGCTTCTTATGTGCGTGCTCCTATATATACATATAGCTTCGTGATTTCGTTCTTCGACGATTTTTTTTTCTTATGCCTCGCAGAGCGATAGCAAGATATCCAATGGAACTCGACGCACCCCGAGTTTCTTACGCTGCCAGTGACAATATTTTTTTTCTTTAAATCTTTTAAACGTATTAATTTTGGTATCTTACACAATCGACGTTCGAATTAAATCGTGCGTTACACCGTACAAAAAGACTCGCGCAGTGTTTGCTGCAGACATTGGGACAGAATTATACCCGCAGACGCGCCAGCTGAGCCTGTTCGAAGCGTGTACTTAATTGTTTCGGTATGCGTGTGTGCGTTTCCAACGTCTCCGCAGACAGTTTTTTTTTTTAACGCGCTCTCCAGACAGTGTCCGCGCACTGTCTTTTGTACGGCGCGTTAGACTCCCCGGTATATTTTTATGCGCGAAATTTACTTTCTGGAGTGCGGAACGTTAGCATAATTAATCTGTCTATTTCGAAAGCGCCGTATAAGGAAAATAAAAAAAAAAAAAACCGAATTAATAAGGACATTTGCGTCAGCCTTTGAGGAATAGGAGAGCGGGAACGCGAATGAGGCATGAGTGCTTATAGCTTTAATTGGTTTGTTTTGATACGAGCGGGAAGCGTATATACACTTACGTAGCCAAAACTCGCCATCCGAGGAAAAAAAAAAACCGCTACGAAGAAGGAGGAAACAAAATTGGCATTGCATGGTTGCTTTTGAATGGATCATTGAGTCCCTGGAACCGCATCCTCTATTATATTAATGGGCGATAAAATGAAAGCAAGGCACGTCACGAAAACCCATGACTGTCTCGCTGATGGTTATGGAAGTGGAAGGGAGTAGCACATTTTGAAATTTTGTATTACAAGGTCTGATATTGCTCTCGGGCGCGTGCTTTAAATTATGATTCGAAGTGTATATACGGCGCGAGTTTCCAACGTGAATGGCGTACGGTATATGGTGTATACGCTACTAACACGCTGTGTACAAACAAGTCTGCGTTTGTCCACACCAGAGCCGCGTGTTGGCTCATACCATGGCTCGCACTGGCATTATATTAGCTGCCATCGTGGAGGCAACACCTTGCCGCCGAGCGCGTACCTTATGTAGCATACATTTCGCACGGCACCGAATTCGGGTTTTGCTGCAAGGACAATTAGGAATCATCGCCAGCATGGTGTAATGACGTCACGTTCAAGCTCACGAGTCCAGAGAGTCACTTGAAAAAACAAGATTGACAGCGACCCTTAGTAGTCCGAAAGTCCTATTTACTGCATGAATGCAGTAGGGTAATTTCAAATCGAGCAATATGTTTCTTTCAATTTTTATTTTTACTTTCATATCAATAAAAAAAAAGAAACAGTCATGGGGATATTCTTTGATGTCTTGAATCTATGCTCAGTAAATATTACTTAACTGGAGCAAGCGAAACATTAAACAAAACTACAGCCGCTTCGGTGGCTCCGAGGCAAAGCGCCGGCCTACGATTCCCAGTGGGCGTGGTTCGAATCCCGGCCGAGGTTTCCAGAAACTGACGGAGGCTTATTGCGGGAAAGGCGCCGTGCAACCGAGCTTTCGGTTGCACGTCAAAAGATCCCCAGGTGGTCTAAATGAATCCTCAGTCCTCCGCTGGGGCGTGCCAGATGCCCTTCTTTGGTTTGGCACGTACTACCCCCAAATTTACATTTACAAACAAAAGTACAATATCTGAAAGTCACACAATGTCTCAATTTGCCCCGCCCTGTGGGGCAAAATGAGACAACGAGATGGAGTACAATGAGACACACCTAAAAAAAAAAAACCTGATATGCGTTCAGTTTTTGCAGTAAAAACACTTGAAATGCATTGTGTGAGCTCCAACGCACTCTTTATGAGCTAGCTTACCCTTTGCATTGCATGCACTTGATTCATACTGAACGGGGCGCTGCTTGACTCCAAAATTCTTTGCGTACCAGGCACTGCCAGTCTCTTGTGGTGCGCATCGCATGGTGTGCAGAACGCTCGGACGCTGCGCGCATCTTCGGGGGAATCACTAATCTCCTTTCTCTCCATTCTCACAAATTTCTGTCTTTTTATTCTTTCTTTTTGTTGTTGGGGGGGGGGGAGGATGGGGGTGGAACGACTGTTCTTGGTTGCTTTCACAAACATCAGCTTTGCCTTGTGGGGAGATGACGTTAGAACAGCGCTGCCCTCCGACCTGCTTCTTCTCTTTGTCTGTCCGTGCTATGTTAAGTACAAGAAGAAATGTTATTGTAAGATCTTAAGAAACGATACGGAAAACACGCCCCCTGGAACTGAGACACCGGGTTTCTATCAACCCAGCCGTTTTTTGTAGAGCCGCTGCTTCTCACATTCACCGAGCCGTTTGGCTTGCATTTGAAGCGGATCCTTTGGTACGCCAAAGAGTGTGGCAGCAGTGCGAAGGGAGTGACGCTGTTTCTTGACACTCCAAGAGCCTTGTTCATGTCACTTTTGCGCTATGAAGCCTTTTTTTTTGTTTTGTGTGTTATACGCTTGATCCATTCTAGACACCGGGAGAATAAGAATACGGCTCAGGAGCAACCAGGAGACTTGTGCGTTATTGACATGGCACGCCATAGAATGCCTGACGGTCGCGTTTTGCCCCGCGCATATCACGTTACGTAAATAATTAGTTCATTAGAAAACTCAACCATAGATTGCTCAAATTTGGTCCGCATGGAGCTAATAAAGCATATAAATAATATTAATGCTTACCTAGGCGAAATAGTCGGTGCCAATCGGGGTGCAGGTCTCGAAACGAAACCTAGGGCTGAATTTTGCGCCTTTTTGGCGGGGGTATAAACACGTCAACCTCAACCCCGCATTTATTTTCTCCGGAACACATCTTGCTGATAGCTCTCAATTTTTACACATGAAAAGTGAACAGGTCACGAAATCTCTGTGTGAAGTTTCAACGTACTCCAATAGCTTGGCTAGGAGCTGGATGGCGCTAAACACAAACCGTCGCATTTTGCCCAGCGTCTCATTTAACCCCGTTACCCTATTTTGTGGAGCGATCTTCTCAATTTGTTTAGAAGTCATTAAACAGTCATCTCGTAAGCGAAGAACTTTTATTTGTATCAGTTTTCCCGCTAAGTTTATCGGGGAAACTTGATAAATTACCCAAGCATCAAGGAGAATGCTGGGAATGTAGGTTTACGCGCCGCAAGCGCTCGTCTTTTTCGTATAAAAAAGATTCGAAGTAAAAACCCGAAATAAGGCGTTGACGAACGCGCGTACGAGATGCAATTTGTTTTATGCTTTTGCTTTAGAACGCTTATACTGCTGCAGACGCCAGCACGTGCGGCACGTAGACCCACATTCCCAGCATTCTCCCCGATGGTTTCGTAATTCAGCAGTAGGTCTCTTGGTGCTTAAATCGTGTGAAGTGTATTTTCCTTGCAAATTTAGCGGGGAAACTAAACTGCTGTATAGGTCACATATGAAATCAATTTCTACGCTAAATTTAGCTGGAAAACTAAATTACTGTATAGGTCACGCGACGTAAGGCGACGTGACGTCAATTTCCCCCAAATTTAGCGGAAAAACGGAACTGGCGTTTATACGTCACGTAACGTGAATTTTTCCCGCTAAATATAGCGGGGGAGCTCAATTGGTGTTCACGTCACAGACGTAAATTTCCCCTCTAAATTCAGCGGGGAAACTAAATTAGTGTTTAGGTCTCGTAAAGTATAGCGGCGAAATGGACGGACGGACGGACGGACGGACGGACGAGATTTTGGGGATAAGGCGGTTGACGTAGAATCATACTTACGGTGCCGGAGTATAGACTAATAAACAAAACAAAACTGGATACGTTACAAAATAGACAGCGGAAGATAGAGCAGTATGGCTGCTGTGAAGGTCGAATCCTTCAACCAAACAGAAAAAATAAAAAGAAGAGAAAGGGCAAGAGAATGAGGGTGAAAAGCGGAGGTGTGGCCGGAGTCGGCACAGCTGCGTCAACAACGTTACTCAGCCGTGCTATCCGAAATCGGAAAATAATAAGAAAATAACGCAGGCGTTACACCGCAGACGCAGAGCCTTCGGACTGACCGTGAAGCCGTCAGAGACACAACTCGCCGAGTCGTGCACTTCCTCGTATACATTCAAGGCTGCTCAATAATCATAGTCATTAGGAACGCTTCAATGGCTTTGTTTTGGTTCGCCCGTCCCAGCGGGGCGATGACATATTTCACGGCTACGTCGCGTTTGTCGCAGATATATGACACCGATGCGTTACAAAATAGCCGCATGAAAGCCGCGGTCCAAATTGTACGTGTGAAGCAAGCACGTTTCGAACGGCGGCTTCACGAGCTGATCATGGCTGAGCTGCAGCTAATTAGCCGATAATACGTTTTGGAGTACCGATACTCTAGACCTCAAAGCAAGCTGCCTTGAGGTCTATACCCACTATCCTACAATCACAGCCAATCAGATCTCGGTGTTCTGACGTCACCACAACTCCCTGCAAAAGAAGCAGACGAACTTGCGATCCTGTCTGCAGATGATTCTGTCGCGTGGCTTATTACCTTCATGCTATCTTGCTTCGTGATTGGTTCTTTGGCCGTCTTATCGGCCCATGCCGCAATCTGATTGGCTGCGGAGGGATAATAATATGCGCGTGACTCGCCACGCCCTCCTTTTTTTTGGGGGGGGGAGGGGGTCTGTTATAGACGTTTGCGAGCGCGGCCTTTGGGCGCCGCCATCTTGCTGCTGGTGCGGGTAGATCGTCTGATGGTCGAGCATTACCGAAGCCGTGGGTATACCTCAGCAGTGCTTGACTATGCAGACGATCTACCCACACTAGCGGCAAGATGGCGGCGCCCATCGCAAACATCTTTACTTCGTTTCAGCTTACGTCCGGATGCAGACGAGCCGACGGGATGGGTTAAGTTGGTGCGCTTTTGACGATGTATGACTGGCCCCTTCTTCCGTAGTCTAGTCGGCGAGTAATTTTCCTCTTCCCCACATCTGATTTTCCCGCGATTGGTTTTTCCTTCATCCTAATCATAAACCGTTCATGGCCGCTTCATGACGTCGGGCACGGGGAATGTCGACCATTTGCATTTCGGAGCGGTAGAGGGCCGAGTCTGATCTGACAAAAGGCGATAACCTTGGAGGCTCAGCGACGCATTGCCTAGATCTATTAGCCGCAACGATCGAGCGTGTATTCCGTACGCCGCACCAGTGAAGCGGTAAAGTGGTTCCCGCATAAGAGATTAGGTACAGTCGCTCTGGCAATCCGTTCCTCAAGTACCGACGTTTGGGGCGGTGACAACAGGTGGCGCTGGTGTTGACGCTAAATGCGTCAGCACTGGCTAGGTGGCGCAAGTCGCCGCCCTATTTAAGGGGTTGCGCCTCATACATCTACCTATAGATAAAAGGAAAGCGACATAGGCCGGGGTCACACTGCTCATGCATTTTAAAAAGGGATGTTCAGTAAGAGCACTTTTGACCCCTTGCAACGGTCTTTTTGTCGGACTATTACGCTACTGTATTTCAGTAATCCATGGTATCTCCAAGTCATCAATGAAAGACCTCGAAAGTGTTAAAGCACAGGCTCTAAAAGTTTGGCTAGGACTACCAAAATGCACGTCAAACATTGAAACTCTTGTTGAGGATAGAGTGATTTCGCCAGGTATCCTCAGAACCCAAGAAACTATTCGAGTTCACCTACAACACCAAGCACGCAGCCAGGCACATGATCTGGCGAATATTGCGGAGGTTAAACCCTCTGCTCGCTTTTCGCAGGTCATCTCGGAACTCCAAGGGTATATTCCAGAGAACATTGAATTAGCTAAAACTCCGCAGCAAGCACCGTGGACGTACAGTTTTATCGACATTAAATTGACCCTCCCCGGTGTTACACGAAAAGCAGCAACTCCAACACCTGTTATGATGCAGCTAGCACTTGAGTATATACATCATGCCTATCTCTCATCGCGGCAGATATATACGGATGGGTCACCTAACTTTATGTCATCATCCATTGGAGCCTATATTCTGTCAACTATAGCACGACAATCAAAACCAAACTGAGCCATATTACATCCTCGACAGCAGCTGAACTTGCGGCATATCCAGGCAGCTGCTGCCTACATCAGCGCTCAAAACACCCAAAATCTGGGCAAGATTTGTAGAATTTAAGTTCGCTCTCAGTGCACTCATGCATAAAAGAAAGAATAACGTGAATGCTCAACTGATTTATGACATTTTACAGAAATTCCATGATCTGGGGTGCCAGGGACATGAAATTGTCTTACAGTGGGTACCGGTGACATAGTGGCATACCCGGCAACATCAGTGCCAACGAAGCCGCTAGGGACGCCCTCGAAGCCGATGATACCTATGCAGTTCCTCTGTCAGTGACAGATGCAAATGATATAGTCCGGTAAAATTGGGAGAGAGATATCATCCAGATTATGGACAGAGCCTGGCCATGTTACTATTATGCATACTTTAAAAAAGAAAGAAATATATATATATATATATATATATATGCATTGACCCCGGAGTTAAAGTTACGAATGCCGAGGAATATAAAACGACGAACAGAAACTGTGCTGCATCGATTACGCCTGAATGTGGCGTTTACTAGAAAATATCTTCATATGATCGGTCAAGTAGATTCACCGCGTTGTACAGCATGCTCAACAACACACGACATTAAACATGTACTCAGCCACAGTTCACTATATAGTTCCCAAAGAAAAAAACACTAAAACAGTCCTTAAACATACATAATCAGGACATTGAGCTCAGCCATATATATTAGGTCCCTGGACCTCAGTAGCAAAAGGATCCAAAACAACCAACGCTTTACTCCGGTTCTTAAAGAACAGCCGCTTGGACCAAGAGCTGTAAACTAACATCACTCTTTATAATTTACGTGCGGCTATTTATTTTTCGCCAATCTTTGAGTGCGTAAATATGTGTTTGTGTATGCGTGTGTGATGTGTGTGAGAGAGAAGGGATACGTGTGTATATGTGATCTCACGCTTTCTTAACTTCGCTTTCTGTCTGATGTCTTCCTTTTCGCGCCAAAATAGCAAACCGACCCTCACAGACAGGTTGACCTCTTTGCTTTCCTGTAAATAAACATAACTTCTCTCCATCATCATATATAGAATACAGTAGCTCGGAGCACGTTGAGCGAAAGCTCGAGCTGCAGAACCCATGAGATCCTTGAGTTCAATCCCCACTCCTGCCCGTTTCGATCTGGATGAGCATCGTACAGGCGTGCGATCGTGTATCACTATTGCCTAGTGCACGTTGAAGACCCCAGGCCAGCGGTTTCTACTGCACTGGCTAAATTTCTCATCTACAGCTGGGAGACAAGTCGTTTGTTGAGGCAGACTAAGTTCTAGGCTGTGTAAACATAAACACACCACGATTTCTTCTTTTTTTTTTTTTTTACAAAGCACTGTGTACAAATTTGGGTCACTGCGATATCCATGGTTCGAATGCCGCGTGCCAAGTTTCTCTTTGAACTCATTGAATGCGGCATTCGAAGCATGGATCTCGTGGTGACTCGCATTCGAATCTGTTTGCAGACTCTCTTTTGTATGATGTATAAGTGGTGTGACTAGCGCGCCTCAATGTCCTTCTGTTTAGGGCGATGCCGCCCTTTGTAGTACCCGATGTTGACGCGCTCACGGGGAAAATACAAAGAAATCGACGAAAACAAAGTGTCGCCACAGCACAGTCAGCGCCACAAACGTGTGCAGGGACACGCTCTTTCACACGCTTCTGAGCAAAAAAGAAAAATAAACGTGTGGGACAAAATCGCCAGGTGCCACCACAATAAGCAAAGCGCACATGAAGGTACCAGCACTCTCCAATTCGTCGAGACATCTCCATCAATGCGGATTTGCGGATTCGTTTGGGTAATTTAGAGAAGTTACTGCAATTAGAACTAAGTCCGATAGGTGCTGTTGAACTACTCTTCAAATCTGACTACGTCAGAGTCACGGTTACCAAATTTTCATTTTTTAAATGAGAACGTATTTAGTTATCCAAATGATTACTAACAGTACATCAACTTAAGTATACTTTTATTTAGTTACATCTCAGCTCCGCGCGCAAGTTGGAGAGCCAGCGGCACCGCCTGGGCATGACGTCACAAACACGAATCGGCGTGTAATCCCGCTTTTGTTGATCTGGAACGGGAGGATTGCACGGTTGTTGACACAGAAGCAAAAATGACCCTTTATTAATCCGAGTCGCGTCGTTGATAGGCCCCGGTAATAGCGTAATATAGTGCGTCCATTTTCTTTCCCCTTTCTAAAAACCGGGTAAGGCGTAGGTAGAAAGGAAATCTCACGATTGCCCGCCGCAAGGAAGTGAGTCATGGTCTGCACAAGGTCGTTTCCTCAAGATCGTAACACACTCCTCGACGATCGACCTTTTTTTTTTTTATTTTACTTTTCCCATTTGATACGCGAGCCGCGCCTGGTTTCCACGAATGTGAACGTGCGGGTTTTTTTAATTACGAGAATCGACGCATGGACGGGATTACCAGCTCGTGATGTCGACGTCACTCCGTGGTAGTGGCGTTTTTTTCTTTTTTTTTTCGAGCGGCGCAGCGGTGATACAAAAGTGCAGGCGAGATCGCGTGACCTATTGCCGGCGTGTGATTGGCTCCGGCCACACGTAGCTCTGGCTGCGCTCGGACGGAAGCTGAAACGAAGTATAATGGCGACTAATTTGTTTTATTTACCTCGATATTCGAGCGTCTATTACAGCGAGGTGAACAAATCCCCATTTTGTTCCGTCGAATGGGCCCCGTGGTCCAACCGAATACTTCCTCTCTCTTCGGTATACCCCAAAAGGCGATCTAAGCGCAAAGCATTTATACGCACTCCGTGACGTCATGCTCCCGCTTGACGTCATGCTGTCACGTGACGTCAGGTAACGTCACGTGACACCCCAAGGTCACATTGTCGCGTGCACGTGGTCACAATGCTGTATACAGGGTACGCACTCAGCAACAAACACCGCCGCAATGACCGCTGAATACGACATCGGTGCAAGCCATGTAAACGTATACATATGGCGTGCAAGTTCGTCCGCCCTTTGCGTACCTCGTATACGCTTGTTTACCCTCCGGATGAACCCGTGTGCTTTTGTCCCCCCCCCCCCCCCCTCCGACATCAACCGATGATATGACGCGCGCTTGCCATGCCCCGTCATCGTGCATTTCCTGCGCGTTTTCTTCTGTGTCGCTTTGTGAACGGCGTGCTCCTCATTGCGTTCTGATGCGCCAAAAGACGGCTCTGATGTTAAATACAATTTTCTGGACTACGTCACGTATAGACAAACTCAACTCTCCTGACGTCACACATCGGTACGGCGCATGCGCCGACGCCTCTCCTCTCTCGGATTTGGATTCTGCGCACGGCGGGAGTGCCCATACCGGATGCGAGCAAACGCAGGCTTGTTTGTAAACACAAAGCTGTAGCGCTACACTGACTGCACATACAAAAAAAAGGGAATTGCTATACGTTTGTTTACTTTTGAATGACGAGTCCGAAAACACATATTCTGAATGTGACTCGGAAACTAAAGTCCGCTATATGTGCTCATGCTCAGTTCACACTCAGCGTGACGTTTCACGCATGATTTTAGCCTCGTCATTGGCCGAGCACCTCCGTAAATTGCAGCCATTAGCTCTTCCAAGTGCTTTGCAGGAAAGTATACGGGTAGGAGTACCCAGATTACAGCCGCCATTGCTGACCTTCTCTCGCTTGCCCAGATACGGAGCCTCTGGGTAAGAAAAATCATAAAACGGCAAAAACCTGCCCTCCTGTGCTCATGATGAAGTGAATTAAACGTAATGAGAGGGGGAAAAAAATTGAAGGTCGGTCATGGCGGCACTTAATCGCATCTACTGCAGAGCTTCTACAGATTGGTCTCGCTGAACCAACTGGGGATTCTGAAATGAAATAAAATGAGGAGCACTTGAGAGTCTGACCATTTGTAAATGGACTTCCTTTACTTCGTCTTGTTTTTAAGTTATTCATTTATTTGTTTCATCTAACCTACAGTGCCCCGAAAGGCATATTATTGGGGGAAATTTGAAAGTACAAATATCCGAATGTTAAAAATGTTCGCGCAGATACGCACAGATATATACAGGCATAAAAAAACTCACTATAAAAAAATATAAGTAACACAAGAAAAAACAAAAAACAACAACAACAACGGAGTGTTGGACATTTGCTGTGGTCAAATGTTTCATGAATAATTAAAACTTTGGTTCGGGCTAGTTGGTCCATGGTAGGTATAAGGTTTGAAAGTGTTTAAAAGCGCAAACAGACAGGGACGATAGAAAATAACAAACGACAGGGACAAGGCGCTACTCTCAACTGATTGCCGGCAGATACAATGTTAACATTGTTTTTTCTGCGCCCTGATGTCCGATGATGACTAGAAAAAGAAAGTTCTGTGCTCCAAGAAGCCTGTAAGCCAATATACTGACTGTGTCACTAACGTCATCTATGAAATACCGCTTAGTTGCGGGAAAGTTTATATAGGACAAACAGGACGCTGTTTCAATGACAGGGCAAGAGAACACAAACTATCTGTACGCAACAATTCGGGGGTCATCTGTCTGAGCACCGTAAGCGTTGATTCGCTGCTGGACCACTTGTAGAATCAACGACGTTCTTGGAAAAAGCGAAAAGAAAAAAAAACAGAGCGGGAGATTATAGAGGCTTTTTTATTAAAAAGAATGACAAGTGCGTCAGCACGCCATCTGTTAGCCTACTAAGATAAAAAAAAGTAACTTATCTATATGGGTGTCTGTAAAGTGTTTTATTGGCTGTTGGCGTTGTTTGATATGTAAAGGGTGGATGTGTGTGCATATAAGCGTTGAACGGTCTTCCAATAAATCATTTGAGAGTAGCGCCCTTGTCCCTGCCGTCTGTGTTATTTTCTATCGTCCCTGTCTGTTTGCGCGCTTTGAAACCTTATACCTATAGCGTTTCATGCATACTTGAGCTTATGAAAAAAATGAAATGGGCAGCGACTTTTACTTTTAAAGCCGTATAATGCATGCAATGCATTTTATAGGCAATTGCTGAGCGAATCGGTGCGCCAAGTGACGTGTATTTTTCCTCTACATTTAGCGAGGAAACTTAATGGTTGTGTAGGTCACGTGACTTGCGGTCACGTGACATCTATTTCCCCCCGCTAAATTTAGCGGGTAACTGAATTGGTGTGTAGGTCACGTGACGTCAGTTTTTCCGCTAAGTTTAGCCGAAAAAGAACGGACGGACAGACGGACGGGTGGACTGAAAAAATTTTAAGATGGGGTAGCGTTAAAAAGCATTTCATGCTTTAAAAAATAATGAAAGTAATATTAGACGTTCCATGTAAGATTGATCGCGCAGGAAAGTGGCGGTCTTATATGACACTACTTTCCTCTCTCATTCTTAATGCGTGGAATAAAGTGAGAGAGAAAAATACATACATTATACAGTATGGGGATTTAATCACGCTGCTGACGCCATCGGCTACTCGAGCCTTAAAATAAAGGGACGTTGGAAATACAAGCAAGGAAGAAAGCATATTTAACAAAAATAAAAGTAAACGAGCAAGGCCTTGCGGACAGACCTAATCAAAGTGAAAAAAGACACGATAAAAAAATGAAATAAGTCAAATTAATTTTATTAAAATCAGATGTATTTTATCTAAATCAGAATACATTGGTTGAAATCCCTGCAGCTATAAAATTGTTATTGTTAATTACTAGATGTACTTTCAAACATGGCAGATTGATTGAACGATTCGTCGGATCACCGAAAATAATTCGGTAGAAACCATTGCTCTAAATTTAAAATACAGTTTAATTAACAATTTTTTATGAGTGAACCCTGCCATAGCACCAACAAAAAACTTAATTTTCTCTTTAGTTAATGAAAAAGTTTATTTTTTTATCTTTTTGCGTTCTAGTTGTTTGCAATACGACATTACTTTTCTATCGTTAGTTTCTTCCTGCCGCATTCTTATTTACTTGCAATAGGAAAGTGAATGGTAGAAAAGAAAGCTGAACGTTCCGATTTGCTCAGAAGACCACTGCTTTGTATTTGTGCTCAGCCTAATATAAATCTTTCTTGCTTTATGATTTCCTGATTTCCCCGCAAAACAAATGCACATAGAAAGCACCAAATAATTAACAAACAGTAAAAAATGAAAGCCGTTTACAACTCCCTGCAACGCCGAATTAGAGCGCAGCTCTTGAGGAGAAGGGAAGGCACGGGGAGGGGGGTGAAGGGGTCACGTGTCCTGGGGGTCACGTGACCTCGAGGAGGGGGAAAGTTTTCGCTAAATTTAGCGGGGAAACTTTTCGCTAGATTGAGCGGAGAAATTTTTCCGCTAGATTTAGCGGGAAAATTTTCCGCTAAATTTAGCGGGCAAATTTACCCATCATGCCCCGCGCGGTTACGCCGCCGGCGACGCCGCTCAAGCCGGAAACGGGCGCCTAACAGCTGCGCTCTAAAAAAGAAAGAAAGAATATTTCTGGGATTATTTTTGCGTGAAAGGTTTGATTTACATAATCAGAGTAAGATCAGTATGATTTAAATCACCTTAATTTTCATTCTCCACCTAGCACCTGGTTCATGGTACTGCGTCCGTTATCTTAAACATGTGACTTGGGTTTTTACTTTTCTTTTTTTTTTTAAACGTAGAAACCATTGTTGAAGTACGTCAACATATGAGGACAGATAATGATAGTTCTAGCAAAGGAACTGACGCGAATACTGGTTAATCGACAGGGTTGAAAAAAATCATGCTTTATATAAAAATTATATTATATTGATTTATTCGATTTAAATCAAATTAATTCGATTTATATCATTGTAGCTCTAAAATAGCGATGCTTTATCACAAGATGCATTTTTAAACATGTCAGCTTCATTGACCAGTCCTACCGATTACTGATAATAATGCGGAAGAAATAATTCTGACGTATAGTTTATTTAACATTTTATTGATGCAAACCCGCTATATTAGAACAGAAATATCTCGAATTTTTTAGTTATTTAAAAAGCTATAAGTATTTAATCTCTCGCGCACATTTTGATTTGCTTTTTATAGTTTTCGTTTTTTTCTTTAGAGTTCGGATTTGCTTTGGGTAACTGACGAACGAATTGTGCAACGTAGAAAGCAAACACAGTGAACGCTCCGACGCCTCAAAAGACCACTGCTTTGTGCTCGTGTTCAGCGTGTAATAAAAAAATTTCTTGATATTTTTTTTTATTTAAAGACGAACAAATGCACATAGAAAGAAAGCATAACAAAATTTGTAAATAATAAATTAAAAATATTTTTTTTTCTTGGGGGGTGGGGGGTGTTTTGATTTAAGTCATCATAGTAAAACTGGCCTGCTTTAAATCATGATTTAAATCATCTCGATTTTTTTCCACCCTGTTAATCAACTTTTTTTCTTTGTCTTCTTTTCGGATGCTTGACATCACGTTTGTGGTTAGCCGGTTAACGGATTCGCTCGAATTTTGAACAGTGGTATTAGAGAAACAGCGTAATCATTAACGTGGTGTCTAATTAACGCGCTAACTGCTCAGCCAATGTATCGAATTCTGCGTTGTCCACAGACGGAGGCACAAATTGGTTCTCAAGCAATCTCCAGTTCATTCCCGCGTCACCCCACACGATCGCGTGCTTCGAGGTTGTCTTGCCAAAGGAGCACTTCATTCGGTGTTTCCTTTCCCTGACTACAATTTGGGTCTTACTGGTTTGCGTCGTGTTGGCCGAGTGCTCCTACGCATTATCTATAGGGCTGTCCGCGGCGCCACGAAACCGCAGATATTTCCGCGTTGCGGCGGCGCGGCGGTTTCGCCACAAGACGCCATTGCGCTGCAGGGAAGTACAGGGTGGGATCAAGAAAAAGAAACTGTTTTTCGGCCCCATAAATAAGCAATGCGTCGTAGAAAGCTGAAACATCGCATGAATGTGACGCTTGCGGTGCCAATAGAATGCGAAAGTTGAATAATATAATGCTACTTAAAGCGAGGAATAAAAACAAATTGTAAATGAGCCGACGTTCACCTAAGCCTAATATCCGTTATACGAAAAAAAAAAGTCATTGTAAGTGCCTGTGAAATTTATTTGACTGAAAACAACTCGTAAGCAAAAATAAAAGTAAAAATATTATTTTTTATGTGCAGATAAAAAAAAACTGTAAAAAGCTTAGTGGGAGCTCGATTTTTTTTATTTCCATCGGTTTTGGGGTTTTTCGCAATGACCAGCGGCACATGCCCTTTCTTGTTATATTTCAATCCCGTAATGTCTGTTCCTTGGACACTAGGGACAATGAAGGCAATTTAGGACATCTTTTTGGCGATTGAACTGGGTTCCAGGCACGTCTCAGGCCACGTTGCCCAAATTTCAGCCGAAACCGGCGCTTGTGTGCCGCGCAAATCAATAAAACAGTCGCGGTAATAATTGCACCGGGATCGACTGGGGCGACGCCCCGAGAGTTGCGGGAGAAGCCAGGAGAAGCGGCGCTCGCGTGACCGATGCGGGGCCAAGACGCGCGACGTCACAAACGGCGCGTCGCGCCGTTTGTGACGTCGCGCGCCTTGGCCCCGCCAAACGGGCTGACGCGCGCCGTTTGCGACGTCGCGCGTCAGCGATTGGTCGCTGACGCGCCGCTTGTGACGGCCAGAACGGCCAGATCGCTGCCGCTCTCCCCTCGGCATCTCCCCGGCGTCCGTCCTTCGGCATGCGGGCCGCTCGTTGCCGGCTGTGCGGTCTCCGTCGGGTGATAGCAGAGGCCGCCACGCACGTACTCCCGTTCCGTTGGTGTTCGGTTACCGAACGGAAGCTCGAACTCGCTCGCGAGAGCGGCATTGCCGTCCATGTTGACAAATTCGGCGAAACGACTGCGCCACCGCGCTGCTATAACCCACCGCGGTAACCAGAGTCTCGACGCCCTAAATGCTACCGGTACCGACAATTCACATGTGACGTCACTCCGTACGTCACCTCCGTTTTCGGAGGCCCAAAAACGAGAAACGCAGATAGTTGAGTTTCGGTTTCTTCAGTTCTTTCGTAGGTATAGAAATATGCGTCACAAATGTCTATAAAAATTTAGGCAGTATGCCAGGTTCCCAAGAAGCCTAAAAACACAATTTAAACAAATTAAATTAAATCGCCTTCATTGTCATCTTTAACCAGCACGCGCCTTGTAAAGTTTTAGAGCACATCATTTACTCTCATGCACGTTAATTTTTTAGGTACCAATTCTTTCTTTTCACCTTCACAACATGGTTTTCGCAAATCGCTGTCCTGCGAAGCTCAACTCTAACTTTCACCGATGACCTACTTTCTATTCTTCACCTTGGATCCCGGGCTGCCTGCCTCTTCCTCGACTTTTGCAAAGCCGTCTGATAAAGTTTCTCAGAAACTCCTGTTTTTAAACTCAGTACACTTAAAATTGACCCTAATGTTTTGTCATAGATTCAATGTTTTCTAACTGATCATTCGCAGCTTGTTACTACCAATGGAGCTAATTCTCGTCTCAGCCCTGCTACTTCTGGTGTTCCCCAACGGTCCATTCTAGGGCCCCTTTTATTTATTATTTGTATTAATGATCTACCAATGGGGTGTATCCTCATCCATTAGTTTATTCTCCGACGACCGTGTAATCTACCCTGAAATTACTAACGAATCTGAGTGCATTGTTGACCTTTGTTCTTTTAGAGCGCAGCTCTTAGACGCCTGTTTCCGCGTTGAGCGGCGTCGCCGTCGGCGTGTCGTCCGCCCCTAAATTTAGCGGGAAATTGAAATGGCGTTGAGGTCACGTGACGTCAATATTCCCGCTAAATCTAGCCGAGAAAGTGAATTTGTTCATAGATGACGTGACACGAAGTCAGGTGATTTTATTCTCCCGCTGCGATTCTAGCGGCGAAACTGAATTGCGATGAGGTCACCTGACGTCAATTTTTCCGCTGAATCTAGCGGAAGCGTGAGACTGTATCCGAGTTTGCGCCGATTGCTGACGCAGAACTCGTTTTCCGTGCTACGACCAAACCGATTTCACGCCGAATGCCGGAGCAGCCCATCTTTGGGTAGCCGTGAAACACCGCCGTTTCCAGTATATTCCTATATTTTTCGGGCGTCCATCTTTCTTTTTGGCTTGAAAAGCTTTTTGACAATGTTATAAACGATGGTTTCTCAAAGGTAATAACGTGTATTTGACGTTCCCGCAAATACCGGCTGATACTTCGGTGTAGTGAAATCTAGTTCCAAAGTCACCGCACAGATGTTGCGCAGCATTGCCAGTGTGCTTCGTCGATAATGAGATCGCAATAACTCTGGTCCCAAAGCCAACAAGCGTGAGGACGGGCCTTTAAGGTGAAACAAGAAGTACAGATTGCGCACACTTTTTGAAAACGGTCTAATTGGGCCTTGGGGTCTTTGCAGAGCGGTTCTCATCAAGGAGAGGATACCCGTTTGAACGGCATCGACGTGGTAACCAGGGTATGGCTATATCCTCGAGATGCACCGCATCTCGCGGGGCCGAGCACCCTGCCCGGAGCCCTGCAAGAGGGAACCCATCTTCGTCATGACCGGACTACTCGCCGACTCGGCCTCTTTTGTCCTCGATTTCCCCAAGCAATCACTGGGTAATGCGCGCATGGGAGACACTACTTGGATTTATTTTCAAAATGCAAATGACTCCTCTGCAAGAGTCAAGGTATCAACCGATCATCATGGTTGAATTTGTCTAAGAGCCCTATAGATTCTTCGGGACGCAAGTCGTCAGTATTGTGTTATATGTCTCTCATTCGTTTTCGCAGGCCCCTTAAGTTTTCCTAGTAGCTTTATGTTTTGCTTGGACAGCCTTTACGTGGTGTCCTAAAAGGGACTACGCTTAGTTTTAAAGTGCAATTTTAGGCGACCGTGACGTGATCGTGGCGTGGCCATGTTGCCATCAGTCGTCACCTTTCGCAGATAGACGTCACATTGGCCTACGCGTCTTGCGTATTTTCAGTAGAAGTCCTGGTCTCAGTCTTTATCGCACTTTCGTTGGTGAGCCGCAATGTTGGGGTTGGGGTGGAAAAGTGATTTGCCTACGCAAGTGCTGATGTGTATGGAAGCAACGTACCAAGGTTTGTCGCGTTCTGATCAAACTTGGGTCTGCAATCTTCGACGGAAAGCGAACTGCGATGAACTAAAGCTCCTTTTGATAATTTCAGGCAAACGCCTTGGCCGACCACAAGTACGACGTCTGGCTGGAGCGACACGCCAGAGGAGAGCACGTACGGCAAACGTCACAAGAGATACAGCCCCAAATCAAGACGGTTCTGGAACTCTCGTGAGTCGGTCCAGTATCCACTCGCAGACCCGGGTCACACCACCTTTACATACCTTTTGAATGTTTACGAATCCAAAGTCCAGCCGCGCGATCTCCACAGATCAGGCGCGTGCTGGAATCTGACCCGACAGCTGAGGCAAAACACTCGTCACACGCACGAGCGCTGGAAATGGAGCCTCCGCCAGGAGCTTTCTATAAAGAGTATTCAAAGGCATATACGCCATAGCTCCGGCGCTGCGGGCGAGTTGTTGACACAGCGAGCGTTCACCAGATTCCCTTTGCGCCAACAAAACTGCTCTTTTATAGTGGACGAGATAAGTTGCTGCATACTGCAGCACTTCGTGCTGATGAAAATTTATCCAGCCGACCCTGCAATACACAGCATGTATTTTAATCGCTCCCCCCCGCGAAAAAAAAATCTGGCTATGTTATTGATAAAGCGGATACACAGAACGTAAGGCTTCGCAACCGAGCTGGTGTATATTGAACATTTTGAAGCTATACCCAACATTGCTACTAGGGGGATAGCATTCCACTCCTCCCAAATACAATAGCCTCGGCGCGGACAGGTTCTCTGGGCTTGGCGAAGGCTATCTATCGTCGGAGGAGTGTCTCGGCGGTAAATGATAATGATGACGATGGTTGTTCTACATGCCAATCCGACTGTTGCTGGCAGCGCTCGAGACGCGTGCCGCCGCGCCGCTTTCTCGCTGGTCGCGGCACGTACATCAGCTGCTGTGCCGCCATGATCTTCCTAGTGCCACCAAATAAGCCGGCGCTTCAGAGAGAGAGAAAACC